>JZLH01S0107605.1:68912-91804 GCA_001188425.1 Eucidaris tribuloides | reverse complement strand
GACAGTGTACCTCAAGAGGTACATGTATCTAGCATACCAACTGATTCTGTTGCACCATCAGTGACTCCCGAAATTTCAGAAAAAGTACCAGAAGAGGTACAGCCTATCCCTTCTGAACCTTCTGAATCGACCCTTGAAGAGGAGGGTACCACAGTTGATGTACAATCACCAGCCTTGCCAGAGTCGCCACAACAGGACCAACAGTCACCGCCAATCCCTGCACCACGACATTCTCTTTCAAGTACTTCATCTCTAACTTCATCACTTGATTCATATGACTTGATTGGTACATGTAAGTATAGTGGATTTATACATAACTTCGTCACTTTATTCTTCATTTGCCTACACTTTGCAATTAATGTGCATCATCAACAAAGAATAAAAATGAGACATCTATGTACATTCAGAGAATGCAGATGAGTAAGCTGAAGAAAGGGTGAATGTTTGAACAAATTTGGCTAAACCATATAAGAGAAATGAATTTTCAACAAATCATTGAATAGGGGGATTGTAAAATTTGCGTCTCTGCCACTTTTGTGATGACATTGAGTGCTTTTGTTCACAGATTTTCACTTTTCTGAGCAGTCAGCCGAGAAGGTGATTTGTTTCTTTCAGAAAGTCATGCAGAATAATTTTTCCTCTGACAATTATGAACAGTGAAAAGCAAGAGGAAAATGGATTTTTGATGCAAATAAATAAATGTGCATTTTTTGTACAAAACTAATGGGGAGTTCTCCACACTGTTATCACAAATGTGGCAGAGATGTTAACTTAAGAATCCCCAATGATAACCCGAATTGATAAGGATTGAATGATACATTGAAATTTCATGACCACATGTTGTAAGCCCAGTTTGTTTAAACTTTTTTGCATGCTATTCATAGCCAGATGTCTGACTTTCATTGTTCTTTAACTCGTTACTCGCTACGGTCGACCACTGTCACCACCTGAACTCGCTACTGTCGAATATCGTCAACAGTCCGCATAAAAAAGGAATAGTGCTGGATTTGATTCTACAAGAACAATGTATTTCTTGTTCTTTCATCTATTCACACCTTCCCTCTGTACAATAGTATATTATTTTCTGTTGAGAACGGTCAACGTGGTCACTCATGCATGAGTGTTCCCGTGTACAATGCATCGTTTATTGGGGGATCTGAAAATAATCCATCTGGCTATGTATTCATGATACATAGGGCAAAAAGTTACTGAGTGATGAAGCACTACATTGAATGCAAGTTGTAATTGAACACTTTTTTTGTGCCACTGTTGAGTTGTGTCTGTTGTCACGATTCTGCTAAGTACCATTTTCTGTAACATTTATTTTACACGGTTAAGGATACAAGTTTGTTATACCTGTATGTATGAATGTGTATGAAATAACATTAAACGTCAATACCACCTGAACAACATTGGTACGGCTATAGTAATTAACTCTTGTAGGCATTGAAATAGTTTAATTTTAACAGGAGTTCTTAAAACGTCTTCTGCTGACAGTATTCTGATTAACCATCAACCATTGTTATTTTGTGTTCATTCAATCTTCAGATAAATCAGCAAGCTCTTTCAAGAGTCACAGATCTTCCCACTCAATCCGGAGCCAAGGCAGTAGCAGGCTGGGTTCAGACAGTGAAGATGAGTATGGGTAGTTTGAAATCCCTCAAGATATAGTGGAAGAAGGCAATGAAGAACAAAGTGAGGCCTTTGGAGGAGAGCTTGATACAATAGAGGAAAGGCAACATCAAGAGGAGGAGAGAGACACTTCACTTGATTCTCCAAATGAGGATGAGCCAGGACTTAACAGCATTGGTGTCAAAGCAGATATTCAAGTGAAAGACAGTGATGAATTGGCAGGGGTGATTGCGACTGATCAGGAAAATATTGTTCTGGTCTCAGTGAAAGCAAATAATTCTGACAAAGCAAATGACTCTGATAGAGCAAATCATTCTGACAGTTCTTTAGGGGAAGACAGTGCAACAGCGAGACAGAGCGATACCAAAGTCAAAGAGGAAAATGCTCATGTCACTGAAGAGGAGTTAAAGCAGCCTGCAGATGTTGAGGAAAGTAGTGAGACAAAAGAAGATAACACTTTAGGAAGTGTGTTGAATACAGCTGATCATGAGGACTCTGTACTGCTCTCAGTGACAGTAAATGATTCTGATATTAGTGCAGGAGGAGATCTTGAAACAGTTCATCAGGGTGAGACCAAAGTTGAAGAGCAAAGTGATCATGTGAATGAAGACGTGGTCAATAAGCCATCAGATGATTTAGTGGAAACTGAGATAAGTGAGATTGTGGAACATACTGAAGAACAACCAAGAGAAGTAGCAGAAAATGGTGAAAAGCAAACTGGAAGTGATATTGATAATACTGAGGTGTCGGATGTTGTAGATGAGCCTCTTTATCAAAACATCCCTGCTCTTAATCGAAAGATCAAGCTCATTGAAGATTCAGTAATTAACAAAGGTCAGGAGGTAGTGGAAACGTCCGCATCAGATATTAATGTAAAAACTGAAGGTGTAGAATCGGACAAGGATTCATTATCTGTTATTGAAGCCGACCAGTTGGAAGACGGCCTTGTGGTTGCCAAGGATAGCAGTGCTCCAGAAGCGACTGAAAGTCCAGAAGAGAGTGGAAGCAGTCAGTCTTCTTCAGATCTTGAAGCGGAAGAAGAAGACGAGATGGGGAAGCGAGTTTTCTCTTTATCCCGAAAGAAGAAGGGGATGATGAAGTATTCTCCAGAGGAGTTCCATGAAGAATACGGAGTGTCGGGAAAGAATAAGGCAGCGTCTGGAGATGCAAAGGATAAAGGAGCCAAAAAGAAGAATAAGAAGGGAAAGAAAGATTCGAGTCAAAGAAAAGAGGAGGAAATTGATAATGTGATCAAGATCGAACTTGGCGCAAATGTGGAGGATGAGGACAGTTGTGGAGATGTAAGTAATGCTGATAGGCCATCAAAGCCTCCAAGGATGCGGCCAGAGGCCACGCCGGCAGAGCTTGAGGTGGGTAGGTCCTCTACTTCAGATGCGTCAGTGAGTCCTGTCATTGATGAGGATTCAAAGACTCAACAAAGACCAAAGCCGGCTCCACGTCTGTCTCTGAGCCGAATGAGCAAAGCTGAAGACGGTGAGGGGATTCCAGAGAGCAATGTTGCCGTTTCTCCTGTGAGGAAACACACCAATGAGGAAGGATCATCTGATAATGACCATGTACCCAAGGGTGGTGCTGATAGTGATATACCAAGGACAGTGGTTACTGATCCCAAGAGTGATTTCCAGATATCTGGGGGTGGGGCAGGTGCGGTCGTGACCCGAGTGGATACCGACGGGGAAGAGGAAGTCTTCATCGGAGCCATGCCTTCCAGTTCCACGCAGACCAATTTTGCAGATCAGCTCTCTCTCCACAGCTCATCCGCAGATGCCAGCATGGTGGACGAGTCTTCAACCTTGGCCACCATGCCTCAGGCAGATGGCACGAGACCATTCAGGCACTATGCGACGATAGAGCCAGTCGGCCAGCCCATGCAGGCCAGGTGCAGCCCGGTGACCGAACTGAGCGCCGACAGCGTGACCACATCTCAAGTCCCCGCAGATACGGCCACGACCACAACCAGCGAAAACCAGTCCGTCACCATCAGCTTAGCGGGGTCCGAACCCCTAAGTGACAGCGCAGAATTATTGTCGCAAAGCTCGGAGCATGCACTTGCCAAACCGTGGTCAGAAGTTGCCGCCGTGACTGTGTCCGTCGCGAAAATGCCCGAACCGCTGGTCCCCGAATTCACGCACGTGGCCAGAGACTCGGCAACGAGTAGTTCGTCGTCCTCAGTGGTGGACAGCAAGGAGTTAACTGAAAATGATGCGGACCCAGGTGCATGTGTTGATTCCCATGGTAACGATGTTGCAGCTGAAGCTGTGAGTGATGAAGATGAGGACAACGAAGAAGATAATGAGAATGCCGATGGAATGAGCATGTACGACAGTGTGAAAATCTACGATGGCAGCTACAAAAAGAAAGACTGGAAATATGTGGAGAGGAAAGAGGAACTGGAGAGCATGTTGCCAGAACCAGAAAATGGTAAAAATGACTTCTTTTGATTTTATCACTTTGTTAAAATTTAAAGTTAGTGATCTGTTGCATTCCTAGAAATAAACAAGGGGTAAGAACATTTGGGTCTAAAGAACAAAATACCATTTAAGAAACTTTTGCAAAGTATCTGAACTAGAAACTCAATTTTGTTGGAACTATAGTGATGGGTGTATTTTGAATTTAATTATTGTTTAGCTTGTTCCAAAATAACTAGTGTACTTTCAGACCCTTGCTTTGCATGGGTTGTCATCATACTTGGTATGCAAAATAATACAAATTACAAATGTGCAACAGCGTTTTGCCAACTGATAAATTTTCAAGAGACATCGTCATAGCCTTTCATAACCTCCCCCTTTCCTTTTTGACTACCCTACCCTCCCTGCCAACTCCCCCCCCCCCCCCCGCAAAAAAAAATGAACATTTTTGCTGTCGGCTGCTTGGATACATGCTAGTGTTGCACGACTCCAGGATTTTTTGGAGTCGACTAGTCGCCCATCAAAAGTCGCGACTCTGACTATTTGGCGACTCTCAGCGTTTGGGTCTGTCGGCATGATCAATAAGTAAGAAGAATCACACTACAGCCTGTACAATCACTGTTCAGTGTCCTCCTTCAATGATTTTAGTTCAACAACCTGAATATATACCCCATATATGTCTCTACATGAACTGAATTGACCATGATTTTATACAATGAACTGAAAAGACTGCGATGTTGATTGTCATTGATGTTTTCACAGTGATCCAGAGAGTCGACTCTTGCATTCCTAAAGTCCGAGTTACGACTCCTTGAAGATAGTTGTGACTCCGACTTTTGGCGACTTAGTCGTGCAACACTAATACATGCAATCTGGTTCCATGACAATTTACTCCAGCCACAATTGCTCCAACATCTATTACACTAACCATAACAGCAAAACAAATTCCAACACAAACCCAACCCCAACCTCAACCCTAATTCTAATCTAACCCCTAACCCTGACACCTACCCTATTCTGAACAAAAAACCCAATGGTAGACCTAACCCAAGCTCTTTTGTCTTCTGACATATTGCAGGCCTTCATCTGGTCCTACTTTTTCTTATCTTTTCATGAAGATCCTACTTTTCCTATTTTCCCCCTAAATATCTTTACTTTCCTACTTTTTGTCAAAAAACCCCTTTGCATTAGGTTTAATATTGTTTGGAGTTGAGTAGTCTTTACAGGTTGTTGCTGAGAGTACTGTAACTACCATTGTTTGTGAGGGACAATTTGTTTTTTCACCAATCTTAGATTTTTTTTTCCACGTATTCTGCATGTTTCCGTTTTCTTCAGGGTTACAACTCCAAACTGTACATAAACATTCTACTTTCCTCTTACTTTGGTGGATTAAATCCTATTTTTTTGACAATTTTGCTCCTAATTTTCTTTTACTTTTTTAATTATGCAGAGTTGAAGACCTGATATTGTCACCGGAGCAACTGTTACCTGAACAAGTGTCATGACACCGAATTCAACCCCTTCCCTACCCCCACTCCTTCCCCACCCCCACCCTCAGGTTCTGCTTCTGTCATTCATAATCATAACCCTCTTTTCGTATTACAGAGGAGGAAGCTGCGGAAGCGGAAGACACAGTCGGCGACCTGTCGGAACCGCGCTCGTCGATTTCGACCACGGCATCCGAGGTGGAATTCCGGTCCAGTTTCGGCGCTAGGCCTCATCGCATCCAACGGCGGAAGGGATCGGAGGAATTCGCCCGGCTGTCAAGAATCTGTAAGTGGAAGCATGAACATTCTCCTCCGTGGAGGTAGAATTTATGCTGCACCTTCACGGTCTATTTTTTTACAACCACACAAGAATTTCTTGTATAGCAAGTTCGAGCTTGTTCTCAATGGCTGGTATTCTTGTAAGCAGACTAACTCAGTCAACAGGTAATGCACAGGTAAAATCATTTTGAAATTTCTGAGAAAACGGCACTTTTATGAAATTTATATCACATGACATAATGGGGAGCTGCTCGCATGTGACATCACAAATTTGAAACTTTGAAACCTCATAACTCTCTTATTCTTTGGTGAATTTTCCCCAAATTTTCATTAATACGTTTCTCTCATTGTTCTGCTTTTATTAAAACGAACTCGATGTCAGTGTGGACCTTGCCTTTAAGGTCTCTCCTGTGAAAATTTCATGGTCACATACTGTATCTCCTCTCTGTTTTACAATTATTATCAGAGAATGTTGTGACATTCAAATTGGGTGTGTAGCCTTCTATGGGCTCGTACATCGGGCTAAATGCCTACGGGTAATAGTGATTAAAGGGAAAGTCCACCCTGACGTCAAGTTGGTTTTAATAAAAGCAGAAAAATGAGAGAAACATAGTAATGGTAGTTTGGTGAAAATCCACCAGAGAATAATAGAGTTATGTAGTTTAAAAGTTTTTATTTTGTGAGGTCACATGCGAGCAGCTCTCCATATGTCATAATATTATTTCCATAAATCGCCATTTTTTATTGGTGCATGATAATTAAATGAGGTTTTTCATAGAAGCATGAATGAAATAATGTTTTTGATTATATATTTGACCCGTTGGCTACGGGAAACGGATGTGTCTTATGTTAACTCTGTGGGATTTTCAGAATCTCGGAGCCAACGGGTTAATGTAGAGGTAAAGCCATTTTCCATTTTTTGAGAAAATGGCATTTTATGGACTTTATATTACATTACAAATAGGGGAGCTGCTCACTTTAAAACTTTAAATGTTTATAACTTTGTTATTTTTTGATGGATTTTTGTCAAACCTTCATTAATAGGTTTCTGTCATTTTTCTGCTTGTACTAAAATCAACTTGACGTCAGGGTTCCATTCCCCTTTAACCTGTATTTTAACTGGCTATTCAGACCAGGTTTTTACTGGGGGGGGTCAATTTGACCCCCCCCCCCCCAAGATCTCGGCCCGCGATATCGCTGCGATCGCCGCGGAAAATTGCGTGCGCATAGAGCCGGATGTAAATGCAACGACTGCCATAGTAAAATTCCAAAAAATTAATTTTTCTATTTTTTAAGTAATTAATGTATGCTAAATAAGTGTTATGACAATTCTCGTTCATCCGCTATAACTCACATTTACAATTAGCTAGTATTTAGAATGGTGTAACTTTTGTCCATGTGAAATATCATGTTTGACGATTTCTAACAATTATCTACAAAAACATTTGCTCGTAATTGGATATTACATTTCTTATGTATTTTATTTGTTTTGTGAATTTTAATGGCTATTTCTTATGTTTATTGCGACGCTATTGTTTTCTATTGGTTATTTTCTCGACTGAAATTGGTTCGGGACCTTTGTGCCATTATAAACAGCATAAAAATAAATTCATTTCAACCAGTAAAAGCAAAAATAATTCACTACATTATGATTATGGCTGAAAACACACATTGTCCATTGATTTTGGTACACGAATCACGTTTTTGACATGAGCAATTTTTGGGTTGACATGCAGTCGTATTAAAAGTTCGGCGCAGCGTCGTTAACGGTATATGTCCGATTTTTCAGCGAAAACTGGTCTCAAAAGATGCGCAAAGACCTTGAAAGATAAAAAGTCGGCGAGCGACGCTGGTTGAAAAAATTTTGGCGGCGGCGTCCGGCGGACAAATTTGTCGAGGGGGGGGGTCAAAATTCCCAACTTGACCAGGTTCTATGTGGCCCTTAAGTTCTGTTCTTTCTTGTCCATTTCATCAGTAATGATGACAAATCAATAATAATTTGTCCATTTGACTGTTTTTATTATTATTATTATTGTTATTTATTTCGGCAAATCAAAAGTACAAAATACAAGTTATCATATGACACTAAATGTACATAACGCAATTCAGAAACGTGCATCCACTGGGACTGCCGGGGTCAAAAAAAAGTTAATTAAATGTGAGCCGCTCCCGGACGGTAGGAGGCAAAAAGTTCGCAAAATCATTTCTGTTTTTTGGCTTGATTCAAATTCTCCATATTCGTCAGCTTTAAATGATCTATATAAACACTTGAATATACGCAAAGAAGAATGAAAAGGTGGTCGGAAAACACGCGACGAAAGTGCAATTTTAAGACAGCGCGCCATGGAAGTTAACGGAGAAATTGGCGTTTAAAGTTTCTATCATTGAATTAAAATCTCCAGTTCTAGCACGATGCGCCCTAGAATAAGTGATAATTTAAGTCCTAAAAAGTCCCTTAGCAACCGGGGCTTCACTATGCAACAAAACGTTGAAAATTGGCCATAGTGGACAGGACTTGATACTCTTTGTCCAGTTGCTATGCAAAATGTCAAGTTTTTATTTAATGTTTTACAGCTTGGAAAGTTTTAATTGATGTACTGTGACAAGTGTAAAACGAATACGCTATTCTGCCACCCATGCGGGCCGCAAATGTGTCGCATTACAATCATAGCAATTTTAATTCAATTATCTTAATATAATTCATTATGGAAATAGTGTTTTCATGTTGTTTTTTGAAATATTGCCTGATGTCCTAAAAATTCTAAAAAGAATAACAATCACAAAACTCCGTATTTGTAAAATTTAACACTTCAACCAGTTCTTGCCGTTATGTCATTGACTATAGCCATTTGCTGCGGCATTTATACCTACGGCATGTTTTTGTTGTCTTTCCAATTTAATGGAGAACATCGTTTTTAGCTTTATCTTGAGAAGTGTAACGAATTTTGCACAGGACGAATAGTTATGCGAGATCGTTATTGTAACGTCTGGAAACCAATGATATTTTAGTGATAGATCGTTGCGATCTGTATTTCTTTTTTTCATATTCAACACACCACAAGTTTCCTAGCAGAAATAAAAATATACTTCCCATCGCAATACATGAATCCTTGTATGCTACTGGTTTCTTTTTTTGATTATCCACTGTGTTTTGCTGGTAGAGTACAAACTATTACATACATGTATATAACTTATGTATTATGGGCATTGGCATAGTTTTCTCGTAGACCTTTTATTCTCTTAGCATGTAACTCGTGTCCTGCAACAAAGGAAGTTTGAAACGCTTCTCATAGACAGGGGGGGATTAAGCACGGTAGCCCTGCCTTGGCTGAGATCCGGCTATTGTTTTCTTCTATCGAATAAAGTTGGTTGTGTGCTAGCTATCCACTTTTAGCCAGTTGCCAAACCAACTAACTGAAAGAGAGAAAATGCACCGTTTCAGATTCAGCAAGATACATACTTTCTTTTAATTAGTCTCTAAACTCTAAGATGCAAAGCAATGTATAGAGGGAGGCACGAAAATGATTCACACCTCTCTCTGCGGTAGCGTCCACTTTATATAAATCTGGGTTGTGATCGGCACTGGATTGTTGAAAGAGGGATTACGCATTTTTGTTCTTGAAATTTCCCTATAGCACTCCGAAATCAAACAGAGAATTCCAAACAATCTCTATGTCGAAAGCATGGGACACAGGGGAAAAAAGAGTGTGTTTAATGAATAAAAATTCTAAACGAGCGTTAGGACGGAGTAGCTGTACCACTCCCGAGCTTATTCGAATTTATTTTCATTCGTGTTGTTTGATTAAAAAAGTAAAGCATTACATGTTCATGCATACAGTCACACACCAAGTATAATGTCTGTGAAAAAGCTAGGATACTGGAAATACGCCGCGTGCCGATGTCACGTGACACTGTCCGTAGCAACCTGGTTTCGGACGATCGTTCGCTCGAACGACAACTTGACCCAACGAAAAGGGTTTGGAAAATCGCTGTTTTGGGGTGTTTAAAATTCGAATCCAAAGCTACCACACATTAGATAGAATAGATATCAAACTTTTCAAAACTGAAATAAACAAAAATTCACCAAAATAGTGGTTTGGGTTGGTTTTTGCGTTTTTCTGTGCTTTCGTCCGTTGCGACTTTTGCCCCCTACCGTGCGGAGCGGCTCACAACTGTAGTCAATGAGACTATTTGACCCAATCCAGTGGATGCTCACAAAAATACGAGCAGAAGCAGTAAGAGATAAATATGCATACTAAATATGCTTATTGAATTTAATTTAAACAATGATAATGATAATAACAACGCAATACTTAAGTTATGGAGTGGGTTAACAAAGAAAAAAAGAACACCATCACCATTGTGCAGTGATTGCGCCCTCCGGCCCAGAACCGACAATGTACCAATCATAATTTAAAAAAAAAATAACAATGTCATTGGGAAAAACAGGGAGGGCGAGGGACAAAAACAACCATTGTCTCCACATGACACATCCACAATCTATTCTTCTTCACAACAATTTAGTGGATTTGTAAATTGAGAAAAGTGTGAAAAATACCAAATTCCCATCCATAAGTTATACATGTAAGTGTATAACTAATCACACTCATTATAAATACTTTGTAATGTTTTTCTTACAGCAAGGGAAAGGACTATCCAGTTGACAAGGCAGGATGGAACATTTGGTCTCAGGATACAGAAGAGCAAGCCGGTAGTTGTCACCAGTCTGGATCCTGGTAAGGAGACTAACCTGGATTGAGTTCCTGCAGAAAAACAGCTTATTTTTTTATATGCATTAAAGACACTTATGTATCTTTGTGGAACCTGCATTTTAAAAACTGTCAAACTTTGCTCTCTAACATGTATGATAGTGTTTGAATGGACAAATGAACACTGTAGAATGCAAAAATTTTGACCGTAGTGCTGTTACTAGCAAAATATGTACAGATAAAAATCTGCACATGAATTATTGTCAGTTGATAAAATTCCCAACACAGTTTATGAGGAAAAACTGGAATGGTCGCTCGATGATTATCACTTTTTAAAAGCACATAATGAACGTTTTGAACTGCAGTTTTTTCTGTGCTTCAATTTTATGCCTTATCAGAAACACTGGTAGCATGGGAATCGGGTAGCTCAGATTTATTAAACTGGAAACATTGATATACAGTGCCTTTAAAGACAAAATTTAGCAATGACCACAGTTTTAAAAATGTAGGATACATAATCCTTCATGATCTAAGTGTCTTCAGTAAGGTCTTGAAATGAAGCCATTAGCAAAATATTCTTCAAAATGATATGTACAGAAAAAAATTGGCCCATGAATTATTGCCAGCTGATAAAAATTCTCGAAAACAGCAGTCTATAGGGAAAACTGGAATGGTCACTCAATGATTTCCACTTTTTAAAAGCACATAATGATTGTTTTGAACTACTTTTTTATGGCCTCATTTAGACTTCAAAAACACCGGTAGCATAGGGAATCAGGTAGCTCAGATTTTTTTTCTTTAAATCTGAAACATTGTTATACAATGCCTTTATCATCAATGCTGACCTTTGTAGACTAATTCCATGCATAATGAACTTACTTGCAAAAGTGACAAAAAAAAGACATTTTATGATTATACTCGGGCATTGCATGAAGAGTTGAAAGCCTTTTTTTGTGGTTGGGGGGGGGGTTGGTTTGTGTTTCTTTGTGGTCTAGAGACCTCAGGACCAGAGCTGTTCCTTACTGTTTTCAAGGAACTCTGGTGGATTCTTTAACTAATCAGCATTATCAGGAGATATGCACCCTTACCGTTTTCTCACATGAGGAAATATAAACTGTATCTATTTTTCACTGTTTCCGACTGCCTAAAATAACCCTTGTCTTTCACTTTCACACACTATAATATTCTGTTGACCAGTTGCAACAAATATACCGTTTTGTTAACCCTTTACATGCTGAATTTATTCTGAGTTGATGATAATGACAATTGTTCATTTCATATTTCCTTTGAAGTTAACTTTCCTTATTGTGGTATTGAAAATGGTAATTTTTCTATAAATGTTACTGAAGCACACGACCCACCCAGAAAAAAATCATGGATTACACGACTGATACATACATGTATATAGCCTATACATTGTTTTCAAGATCTGTAGAGTTCCAGATGGTTAAAATGATTTGTTCTCATACATTGCATATCTGGTCAAATTACACATATTCAGACTGGTGCCCATCCTGACATAGACTGATAACTGAGGTCAGATTGTACAGTAACATCTTTTTTTTATCTCTATCAATTGTGTCGCTAGGTGGCCCAGCCGAAAAATCTGGACTGCGCGTTGGAGATATGATCCTCACTGTGAACGGACAGGACGTGAGACAAGCTCGTCACTCGGAAGTCGTTAAATTGGCAACAGAAGGTACAAATATGTCATGATTACTCATTTTGTCTGCAGCCTTGTCAAACTGGTATTTTTTAAGCTCACCTGAGCCTTCGGATCAGATATTCGCCTCTGGTGGCCTACACTAAATTATGATTGCTTTTTTGTCCTTCATGTGTCTTTCGTTTTACATAAACTTTTTACGTTTTCATCTTCAAATGATACAGTCAACTCTGCCTAAGTCGAATTTCTTGGGACTGAAGAAAATGCTTCGACTTATGAGGGGTGAAAAACAATAGAAAATAAAGGAATGGGACCCAGTAAAGACCTTCGAGTTAGGCGATTATTTGACTCATGAGTCTTCGACTTATGCAGAGTTGACTGTACTTAGAGAGAAGGGAATTCAATGTTTGTCAAATGGTGCACCTGCCCCCCCCCCCCCGGGGCCCCTAGGGGCAGGGGCTTCAAGTTCCAAAACTGTCCAATTTGTCCCTTCAAGCACTACTATGTAGCACAGATATCACAGTTTGACAAGTTTTTGAAACTGGAAGCTCCATAATGTTAAAGGTAAGTAGCATGATTGAAGGTAGTCCTCAACTTGAGGTGAAACTATTCTAAAATCAAGTAGACTATGCAAGGATTGTGCTGTGAAAATCTTGTTGTCAAACATTGACTCATTCTAAAAGAACTACCATGATTATGGCGGGCAAGTCTGTTGTGTAGCTTTCTATGGGATTTATTTTTATTTTTAGCGGGGCTTGAGAGAACTGAAATACTGGTATGTTCATGCATGATTCTCCTCAAGTAAACAAATTCAAGACAGATTATTCCAGCTGGGAGATTCACTCCAGCTGGTTTATATATTGGTATACATGTATGTTTTAACTCATTTGGTTCTTGAGGCATTTTTAAGGTTCCTGATTATATCATTAAAGGTAAATGACATGATTGGGGGTGGTCCTCAACTTGGGGTAAAAACTATTCTAGAATCAAGTAAACTATGCAGGGATTCTACTGTGAAATTTTTGTAGTCAAATGTTGACTCATTTTAAAGTAATATCCATCAGTATGCCTTGTTTCAGACAAATTTGTAGTGTAGCCTTCTATGGGGATTAAATCTATCGTGTCCCGATAAAATTAAACTGCTGGCCTTTTAATGCTTGATTCTCCTTAAGTAAACAATTCAAGACAAATCCTTCCAGCCAGGAGATCCACTCCAGCTGGTGTACATTTGGTTTATCTTTCAACCAGTTTGGTGAAAGGCATTTTTTCTCTCCCAATCATGTCACTGAGCTTTAACCTTTAATAGTGTCTTGAATACAATATACTAAACGTTTATTTTATCATTATTTGTCTCCTTCCCCCCCCCAACCACCCCCACCCCCTAAATAACAAAAACCAGGTCCAGAGCCCCTGACTCTAGTTGTAGGTACCGTGGTGTGTAACAGCCTGAACCTGAAGGATGACAAGACGGTTATGTCGGGGTACATGCACAAACTGGGCGGCAGCGGTATGATCAAGAATTGGAGACGGAGGTGGTTTGTACTGAAGCACGACAACTGCCTCTACTACTACAAGACAGACAGGGTGAGTGTGGGGAGACAGACAGACAGACATACTTATTTATTTTGTTTGTTTATTTATTTGTGACCTGTCACCACGATACCCTGATAAAGTCGCACATCTTATGAAACATTAACACAGAAAGAAAAATACTTCGGTTGAAAATATAGATATTCAAACTTTTGCAACATGTGAAGGTCATCAACATCCTAATTTTTCAGGACACTTCACTCTTATATGTTATATCATAATTACGATACTGGCACTTTCCTTACCTTTGGGCTGTGCGACTTTATCAGGGTATCGTGGTGACGGGTCACATTTACTTATTTATTGATTGATTGATTTATTTATTTACTTATTTATTTATGTACTTATTTATTTATGTACTTATTTATTCATATATTTATTTATTTGTCTATTTTTATTTATATTTATTTATTTATTTATTTAAATATTTATGTATTTATTATTTTATTTATTCATTTATCTATTTATTTATTTATTAAACTATTTCTGTTATAAGTATCGGTACATTGTATTGGGAAATGTACTTAAAGAAACTAAAATTTACCTGATTTACATTAAAAAACACCCAAGAAATATTTGAAGCTATAGTGGGCAAATATATAACATAATTATACTAAACAAAGATAAATGAAATACATAACATTCATGAAAAAAATACCTCTGAAATACGGTCTTGAGTACAAAAATTAAATTCAATGGCAGCGACAGGTCAAAGACAGAAGCAAGCCATTGTTGGGGACTGCCATACACTGTAGTGATGAAAGAGCGAAATATATTTATATGTACTCATGTATTTAGACAATGTTAATTTCAGAAATTAAAGGTTAGTGACATGATTGGGAACACTTGAAAATGCCTCAAGAACCAAATGAGTTGAAATATATACCAACTATACACTAGCAGGAGTGGATCTCCCACCTGGGAGGATTTGTCTGTAATTTGTTTACTTAAGGAGAATCAAGCATAAACATAGGAGTATCTTAATTTTATCCGGAGACGATAAAAATAAGCCCCATAGAGAGCCCCACAGCAGGTTTCCGTGCTACGAGTGATATTGACATTGTTTATTTTAGAATGAGTCAACGTTTGACTCAAGATTTTCACTGGAGAATCCTTGCATAGTTTACTTGATTCTAGAGTAGTTTCAGCCCAAGTTGAGGACTACCCCCAATCATGTCATTTACCTTTAACCTGTGTAAGACACAATATATCTTGTTGCGAGGTCTATGGGAAATGTGTGTTGAAGCAAAATCCAACCGTCTTCAATGGGGTTAATTTTGTTTTCTAGGCCTGCAATTGCAAAAGAGATCCACTGCCTTTAAGGATGACGTTTCAGCACTCTCTGTTTCTTTCTTCCATTTAATAGGATGTGCTTCCCCAAGGAGCCATCGTCTTGCGCAACTACTCGGTAACAAAAGCCAGGGATGTGGGTAAGCCGTTCTCCTTCAAGCTGACCAAAGTTGGGGCCAGGTCCTACTACTTCTACACGGCCAACGAAGAAGACATGAGCAGGTACATGAAAGTGATAGGCTAACATTGTGGAGCTTCAAGTTCAAAAATTGTCATACTTTGATATCTGAGCTACATAGTGGTGTTCAAATGGAGATATAAACACCCTAGAATACAAATGTTTGGAAAGTTATGCTGCCAATGGCAAGGTATGCATGAATAAACAATTTCTACTCTGGTGGATGATAAAATAGCCTAGATCTGCATACAGTACATGTAAGTCTATGGGAGGAAATGGGAAGGTGAATCTGGTCAATTTGAATGCTTGTAAATTTTCACTTTTTTAAAGCACTAAATCATCATTTTGAAAGACAATTTTTTTCAGGGCTTCATTTTTAGACCTAAGCAAAGACACTTGGAGCATGGAGGATCACGTATCTCACATTTTTTTAACTGTGGTGAATGTTAGCGAGTGGCTTTAAAGTACAAATGTTATTGGTTTTGTGGGATTTCAACTGACAACCTTCACATGTCCCCTCCCCCCCCCCACAAAAAAAAATGAGTAATAATGGCTAAATGCATAAATGAATAAGGAGATTCAAAATATGAAGTGCAAAAATTGAATTATAACAAAATGTTATGAAAAGATTGGAATGTACAGACCAATTCACTTTCAGAAACATTCAAATGCTATGTCTGGGGACATCCAGGAGCGTAACAAAAGATAACTGAAATTGAATTTCATTATTTCAGAAGTTGTTTTGAGGATCAAAGCTCATAGTCAAAGGTCAAATGAGGTCAAATGTTGAAATGTACTTGCAAGTTTCTTCTGGGGTTGGGAACTTCTAAACTAGAAACCCATCTTTAATCAAACTTGGATAGTAGATACGTTACAGAGTCCTCAATGTGATTTGGGGCTCAAAGGTCACATATAGTATGAAGGTCAAAAGTCAAATGTTAAAGGTTAGTGACCTGATTGGGATTACTTGAAAATGCCTCAAGAACCAAATGAGTTGAAATATATACCAACTTTACACCAATTGGGGGTAGATCTCCCAGCTGAAAGGATTTGTCTGTAATTGCTTTACTCAACACCTTGGGTGCTGGGCTAAAAATCCAGGTGTGTACCAGGGCACTGGATTGTTTCGGACTAATGTGTATAACTTCCAAATTGTATGACTTTTTTAAAATCGAAATGCTATCAAGACATATCTTTAACTCATTTATTTGGTTCATTGTGTATTCATTTTACGATAAATGTCATTGGTAGGAACTTCAGTGACATTTGTCATTCAAATTAAAGATATGGATCCGATTGTCTTCAAGGCGAACAGGTTCGCCGATAGTACCTGAGTGAAGTCAACCTTGGGCGAACAGGTTCGCTGATAGCACTCAAAGTGTTAAGGAGAATCAAGCATGAACATACTCCTATTGTAATTCTATCATGCCCCAATAGATATAACAAGCCATAGAGAGCTACACAACAGGTTTACCTGCCATGAGGTATATTGACATTAGTTATTTCAGAATGAGCCAAAGTTTGTACTACAAGATTTTCACAGCAGAATCCTTGTATAGTTTACTTGATTCTAGAATAGTTTCAGCTCAAGTTGAGGACTACCCCAACCATGTCATTTATCTTTAAAGTATACGTTCAAGTTTTTACTGGGGTTAGTAACTTTGCAATGACCATTAGCCCGTTTGTAGCTAAACTTGGATGATAGATGCCTCACAGGGACCTCAATATTACTTGGAGGTGAAAGGTCACGTATGTCGGTCAAATGTTAAAATCTACTTGAAAGTTTCTTCTGGGGTTGGTAACTTTGCAACCATTGGCCCATTTGTAATCAAATAAAGTCAAATGTTAATGTATTAGGGTGAAACACATGGTTTATCACCTTGTTTGTTTCTACAAAAAATGACAAGTTTTTTTTTCGATCTTTTTCTTCAAATTTTAGACTAACACTGAGTTTTCTGCAGAAAACTTCAATTTACTCTGGTTTTACTCCTGATTTTCTTTTCTTTTTTCCTCAGTTGGGGCAAGGTCATCAATGAAGCGGCCAACCCCAACCACAAGTCCGACATCTGGTTAGATATCAGCACCCACAACGTGAGTCTACCGGCCCTGTCCATCAAAGATCCTGAGTGTCATGGCTTCCTGACCAAGTGGAACGGACAGATGAAGAACCCCAAACGACGCTACTGCATCGTCAAGGATGCGTGCCTCTATTACTACAAGGACATGAATGCGCTGAATGCTCAGGGTGAGTCTGGCTGTGTGATTAATGAAAACTGAGTGTCAGTCCGTCTGTCTGTGTCTGTCCCAAATTTGTTTCCGCACGCTAACGGTTGGTGTGTAGGTACATGACACTATTACAGGTCAAATTGGTTTCTGCATGCTAACTTGAAAATATTGTTGGTGTGTAGGTACATGACACTCAAATTACAGGTCAGGTTTGAATTCAAAGTCCAAAGATCAAAGGTTAAAGCTCATTATGTGCAAATTGCTTTCTCCATGATTTTGAAAATACTGACGGAGTTTAAATATATTTGGTGTGTACGTAGATTGCACTGAAATACAGGGGCAATTACAAATTTGGAGTCCGTTGATTAAAGGTCAAAGATCACAGTTCTTTATATATGTGAATTGCTTTCCACAAAATAACTAAAGAGATACCGGTACTAGACAGATTTTGGTAATTTGTTGGTGTGTAAGTAGATGACACTAAAATACAGACCAAAAAAACTAAGAAAATGCTTACTGATCAGGTCATGCGTAGGCATTCATGTCCTGAGGACACAGCACAATTTTAGTTAGATTTCTTGTTAAATCTGTCCAAGGTCATTTGTCACTAAACTGCTTTTATAATAACTCTGAACATAAATGTGGGCTTTACACTGTGAGCTGGTTTTGCCTGCTAGATGGTGGGCAAAAGCATTTCTATCGACTATGCATACTTGATTGCTCTAGTTAGCTTACCTGAGCCTTTAGCTCAGGTGAGCTATTGCGATAACTTTTTGTGCGTCATGCATAAACTTTTACACATTTTCATCATCTTCTTCAAAACGCATGATTGGATTTAGCCCAAACTTGGCAGGAATGGTCCTTAGGATCCTCAAATGGTACACCTGACCCCCCCCCCCATATCTTAACCTAATTCCTGTATTTTTCCAATCACTTCATTCAGGTGTGGTCCATCTCCATGGTTACAGCATTCAAGAGACCAAGATCAAGGGGAAAAAGTTTGCCTTTGTACTCAAACCACCAAGCTCCGACCTGAGGGAGTTTTATTTCTTTGCCGATCATGAAACAGATCGTAAAAGGTATGTACAATACTTCTGGTAATATGTCATATTGTCTGCAAACAAGTCATTCGTTTACAAAATTGTTCCAGGATAACAACTCCCTGGACAACTACTCCCCCCCCCCTCCCCCAAGACAATTAGTGCCCTGAACGATTACGTCCTGGACACAGCACCCCCTCCCCCCCACCCACCCACCCCAGTAAAAGGCTGTTCCAGACCACGGTACTTTAGTTTCGCTACCGATTTTTGTTTGGCCGCACTGCTTCCAGGCCAGAACTTTGCACTTTCAGCATGGTGCGCCGGAATAGTATTTTGAGGTCTTAGCTCAAGCTCCAGAGACCCCCATTTTTTCACTCAAGCCAGTTCCAGAGCCCTTGATTTTTGACTTTGGTGTGGTACATAGGTATCACATTTTAAGTTAAGTGACCCCCCCCCCCCCTCGCTTTGGGTCAGATTTCTCATGTCAACACCAGACATGGAGTTTTCCAACATACAAAGTTGTACCAAAACCTTTACTTGAATCACAACATCATCATGCAAACATTTAAGTCTTATATTTTTTTAAGTACCTGATTCTAGGTCTTTACTTCCAGGCTCATTAATATTAATAGGACCACTTTTGAAAGAAATGTTTAAAGCCCAAGTTAAGTTTGGGGGATTTTTATTTCTTTCAAAGCTATATCCCCAAACGTCATATCCCAGCAATAATAGATTCTGAATGTCTTTAGTTTTTTTTTAATTAATGAAAAATCCTGGGGGGGGGGGGGTAGGAGGGACCCCAAGATTTTCGACTATATTTTTCATTATAGCATCCAAAGGGCTAATAAGGTGTTAAGGTTATATGAGTTATACCTCATCTGAAAGAGCAAACTCTGCTCCGAGAATTTTTATTAATTAATTTAAAAAAACTAAAGACATTCATAATCTATTATTGCTGGGGTATGACTTTTGGGCATAAAGCTTTCAAATAAAAAAAAATCCCCAAACTAAACTTGGGCTTTGATCTTGTATACATACAAGAGTCCCTCAAAATTATGCAAGACCTTACTTCCCCCTCCCCCTCAAATCGTTCATTATGTTTGGATCTTCACACAATCCTTATTTTATCACAAATTGAATAATCTTGTTGCTGTCCAAGGCACAAGCAGGTAGCACCTATGTTTCAACATAAAATGAAACAAACTCTAATTATGAAATATGCTCTGAAATTATCACCAACTGACATCACTCAATTCAATTTTACCTCATGTTTCTAGGTGGGTGTCTGCATTGGCAGCCTCAATTGGTCGCTGGATTCAGACTAATGCTTCAGACGACCCAGATGATGATGGGACAGAGATGCTGATATGAGGGTGTGTTCACATGGGAATTTAACAAGCTGACTACGGGAACGAGATGCACTATGTGTAAAATCTATGTGAATTACAACATCTTGGAAGTAATGGTGATATGAGGATGTGTTCACACTTGAATTTAACACGTTGACTATGGGAACCAGATGTACCATGTGTTTAATCCATGGGAATAACAACATCTTAGAGGCAACGGTGATATGAGGGTGTGTTCACACTTGAATTTAACCCGTTGACTACGGGAACCAGAAGTACCATGTGTTAAATCTGTGGGCATTACCACATCTCAGAAGCAACTAAAATGACCTTACTGATACAACTCTAGAGGCCACGGTGATATGAGGATGTGTTCACACTTGAATTTAATACGTTGACTGTGGGAACCAGATGTACCATGTGTTAACTTTATGGGAATTACAGAATCTAAGGAGCAACAACTTAACTTCACAGACAGCTACACGTTTTGTGTTGAGAAGAAAGATATGTTCACATTATGCATGTGTATGTGACCCGTCACTGTACGTCTGAAAAATTAAGCTACAGTACACTCTCATTATAACAAACTACTCAGGACCAGAACAATTACTTTGTTATAACAAGATTTTGTTACATCAGTGTTCTGTATAATGAAAGTGCACAGTATTGTGTTTCCTACAGTCTTAAAGTAAAGTAGAGACTGTAACATGTGAAATGGTGTATCATTTGTTTAGGGTGGATAAAGCAAGCATATCCAAAACACCACTCACAAGTTTGGTTCATTGCAAAAGCCGCTGTTAGGAACAGTGAGAAAAAGAAACTCAATGATGCTTATTCATGCATGGTGGCAGAGCACATTCTTTGTATAAATTCTATATTTAATTGCAAATGAAAACCCTTGTTGTTGACAAAAGCACAAACAGTTTCCAAACTGATTTTCCAAACTCTGGAAACTCTGGTCAAGTTAATTCCATGAAAAATCATACTTCTCAATCTTTTCTGACCTTTAAATTTAAACAGGTGGTAGATTAATGTATGGGCTGTCAGCAAATTTCAAAATCCCCAATTCAACTTTACCAGCCCAACTCTATTTCATGCATTTATACAAAAACTACATTTGTATTGTTTGGTTTATGACAACAGGTTACATAATTATGCAAACATAAGCAGTATTGTATATTTAAATTGCCTATGATGAGCAGTACTTATTACCATTACAGAAAGCAGTACTTTGCATTTAAAATAACTATACATACATCGACTATTACTGGCATCATAAAAAAATATATTGTAAGTTTCTATACATGTAGGTCTTCGATTGTATGTATATTGTATACACACAGAATATTTATAGACATAAACAAATGTGCCTTATACATTGTTGCCATAAATTTGTATTTTTGTAGTATTGTTCAAAAATTAGTATTTAGTTTACAGTAAAGATGATGATAATGGATAACATTTTAAAAGTGTGTGTGGTATTAACTTTTCAAGGGCTGAAGTAGATTTGATTCTGACATGGTATAAGTGAGTTATTACTTCAGATGTGAATTTTGACACTGTTTGCCCTGTTGTTTATTTAAAGTATTTCTCTGATGATAAGTTGATATATTATAGCATTTTCAGTTGATACTTTTTAGCTCATCCTGCCCAAATGGGCCAGATGAACATGCTGCGGCATAGAATTTGTCATTCAATGTCTTGCGTCTGGCGACCATCCACAATTTCAATTTCTCTTTGTCAATGCTTATATGATTTCAATTCTGTTTGCTTTAATGATAGCACTAGGTGGGGGATTCTAAACTTCTACACAGAATATTGAAACTCAGTAAATATGCTAATTTTATGCACATGTTTCGAAAATCACAAAAAATTGCTTCTACATTTGTCAATCAATTATGTGGGGGGTTTTTTGTTTAGTGTACCATCTGCACCATGTTTACTGCTAAACTATCACTCTCAATATTTTCCTTACGACTGGGTATAATCGTATGACACACTGATTGTTGCATGCAACTCCCCATGCATCCCATATGACCAAACATGTTCGGTCTTTCCCTGAAGCCAGCATGTGGCATCAAAAATCACAATTCATGGAAATATAAAATAATCTTCCCTCTTCGCATTGTTTGGATACATTTTGTGAACTGAATAAGCCTTCACTAATAGTCTAACTCTAATCAGGCATAATAAATTTTTGTGACTTTTAATGCTGTTGCACCAAAGAGAATCTCTTGTCACTACAACCTTATTTGTGTTCAAAGCCATATGAAAGTATGTATTACATTTACATAATGTGAAAGTATAGTTTACATGATTAGAAGAGTACTATTATATATAGTTATATATTGCTATCATATATGTACTGCATAGTTCTATCATTTGTAATGTATGTTTAGTTTTATATTTCTTGATTATACATGTCTAGACTAAATTTGTATTCAGACTTCAAGTTTGATTCTAAAATGTAGTAGGCCTACTTAAATATTATTTTATAAGCAATGTGTATTCTCTATATTTGCGAGATTTTAGACTGTTTACTAATGCAAAAAGTAAAGATTGTGACAAAAAATTGTGGATATAACTCAAAGTTTGGGGAATATGGGTGTTTACATTGTATTCAGTACAATTGTGTTATCATGTAATGTTACTATCTTTAACATGGGAATCATCAAGTACTTTAAGTTCATTTAATGTAATTATCATGGTTTATTTCATATGATATGTAGAATACATTCCCCCTATTACTCCCTATATGTTCAACCATGCTTCTTAGATAAGAAAAGAGAAAATAAGTAATAAATGAATAAACAAAGTAATTAATAAATAATTCTTTCTGAATTGCCCCCTCCCAATCCCCTACTTTTGTTTCTTTTATCAGTCTTTACAATGTCACAAAAATCCTCTTCTCTTTAGCTAAACCAAATGACCTTTGTTTTTCTTGGCAGCTAAAAATTGCTTGCAAGAGCCTCCTCAATGAACAACCAACTTCCCCCTCCCCCTCCCCCTCCCCCTCCCCC
>JZLH01S0107605.1:51940-68862 GCA_001188425.1 Eucidaris tribuloides | reverse complement strand
CATAACAAAAATATATTGTAAGTTTCTATACATGTAGGTCTTCGATTGTATGTATATTGTATACACACAGAATATTTATAGACATAAACAAATGTGCCTTATACATTGTCGCCATAAATTTGTATTTTTGTAGTATTGTTCAAAAATTAGTATTTAGTTTACAGTAAAGATGATGATAATGGATAACATTTTAAAAGTGTGTGTGGTATTAACTTTTCAAGGGCTGAAGTAGATTTGATTCTGACATGGTATAAGTGAGTTATTACTTCAGATGTGAATTTTGACACTGTTTGCCCTGTTGTTTATTTAATGTATTTCACTGATGATAAGTTGATAAATAGTGGTAGCATTTTCAGTTGATACTTTTTAGTTCATCCATCCCAAATGGTCCAGATGACCTTATGCTGCGGCATAGCATTCGTCACCCGATGTCTTGCGTCTGGTGACCGTCCACAATTTCAAATGCTTCTTCTTTGTCAATGCTTGTACGATTTCAATTCTGTTTGCTTTAATGATAGCACTAGGTGGGGGATTCTAAACTTCTACACAGAATATTGAAACTCAGTAAATATGCTAATTTTATGCACATGTTTTGAAAATCACAAAAATTGCTTCTACATTTGTCAATCAATTATGTGGGGGGGTTTTTGTTTAGTGTACCATCTGCACCACGTTTACTGCTAAACTATCACTCTCAATATTTTCCTTACCACTGGGTATAATCGTATGACACACTGATTGTTGCATGCAACTCCCCATGCATCCCATATGACCAAACATGTTCGGTCTTTCCCTGAAGCCAGCATGTGGCATCAAAAATCACAATTCATGGAAATATAAAATAATCTTCCCTCTTCGCATTGTTTGGATACGTTTTGTGAACTGAACAAACCTTCACTAATAGTCTAATTCTAATCAGGCATAATAAATTTTTGTGACTTTTAATGCTGTTGCACCAAAGAGAATCTCTTGTCACTATAACCTTATTTGTGTTCAAAGCCATATGAGAGTATGTATTACATTTACATAATGTGAAAGTATAATTTACATGATTAGAAGAGTACTATTATATATAGTTATATATTGCTATCATATATGTACTACATAGTTCTATCATTTGTAATGTATGTTTAGTTTAATATTTCTTGATTATACATGTCTAGACTAAATTTGTATTCAAACTTCAAGTTTGATTCTAAAATGTAGTAGGCCTACTTAAATATTATTTTATAAGCAATGTGTATTCTCTATATTTATGAGATTTTAGACTGTTTACTAATGCACAAAGTAAAGATTGTGACAAAAAATTGTGGATATAACTCAAGAGTTTGGGGAATATGGGTGTTTACATTGTATTCAGTACAATTGTGTTATCATGTAATGCTATTATCTTTAACATGGGAATCATCAAGTACTTTAAGTTCATTTAATGTAATTATCATGGTCTATTTCGTGTGATATGTATAATAAATTACCCCTATTACTCCCTATATGTTCAACCATCATTTTTAGATGAGAAAAGAAAAAATAAGTAATAAACGAATAAACAAAGTAATTAATAAATAATTCTTTCTGAATTGCCTCCTCCCAATCCCCTACTTCTGTTTCTTTTATCAGTCTTTACAATGTCGCAAAAATCCTCTTCTCTTTAGCTAAACCAAGTGACCTTTGTTTTTCTTGCCAGCTAAAAATTGCTTGTAAGAGCCTCCTCAATGAACAACCAACTTCCCCCTCCCCCTCCCCCTCCCTTCCTTCTCCCTCTCCCCCTCCCTCTCCCCTCCTACCCTCACCCTTTGGAAATCCTACACCCTCCCTGTCATTTATGCTCATAAATAACTAGCGATGGAGATGAGGCCATATTTTGCTGGGCCTGGCTTCAGACCGTGTCGTGTACAAAGTCTATGCGAAAAATATTTTTCCTGTGGCATCGTGACTCGGAACAGTCGGCCGGACTCCATCCCTTTAAATTACTTGGGACAGAGTTAAATCAATTTTTTGAAATGCTACACATAGAGATGAAAATGACATTGTACATGTATCATGAAATTTATGATCTCAGTACTTCGTTCAAGTATGACTACATGACTAACTCAAGTATATTCGAGCAGTATACAATTTTCTTGTATTAATTGTGTATTTAAGCACTCTGGCATGGTCATCATTGTAATGTGAATTAATTCTTCTTTGTTTTTAATTTTGGTGGTTAAAAGCCTGGAAACTGCCACTGGGATATCTGGTGCTTCCGTCATAAGCTTGGATACATACCGGTTTATATTTATTATTATGACAGATATAAATAATTACATTGAAATTGTTCTTCCAAATATTTTTCACAAAAACTTTGGGTTTTGTGAGATGCCTGTGTAATACAGTCATCCATGTGTCATGCTCTTGTTTTAGGAAAGAATTCGAGGAATATTATGTAACTTATATATAAACTAGTAGTGCCATCATAGTGAAGATTGTTAATTCAAACTCTAGAAATCATGCAACTTGTGAAAATTATCAGTGAATTTGGCAAGTTTGTTAATCACAGGATTCATGCAAACAAATTTACAAAAAACTGCATCATACTTTGATGGTAAATTATGTTTAATTCATATACTATTATGGAAGGATTTGTTGTATTTTGTATCACACTTTACTCACTTAGTATCTAAAACTGATGATAGGATTAGTGATAAATAATGGTAGTGATTTAATGTATATAGCAAAACAGGCTGTCGATAAGATATTCAAGGTGTCACAGGTAGTATATATACATGTAATAACACATTCTACATACTAATTACATGTACTGCTAAGAGATACGAATGAGAAACTATGCTCTATTCATGAGTCTGATTTATTGATGTTTTGAATGGACAATGACATACTAAATGGAGTTCATTCCAAAGTTAAGGTCCAATGTGAGAAAAAGCACGACCCCCCCCCACCCGACACACACACACACACACATATGAATGACACTTTTTGAAATATTTAGCTTATAGATATGTGTATCAGAAACTGACATACATTCTTTTGCTGAAATGTAAGATAGTACAATTCTACAGTTCAGTGGATGGTATACATAATGCCTTCAATGGTCACAAAATCATGTTATGCAAATATTAAATTGATATTGACTATCGGACATATATCATGGTAATACTTTTCATTCTTCTTTAACAAAATCGCACAATCAGTGATCACCAGCTGTATGTAGTTTATGGAATCTATAAATATTTCTACTTTGACCTTGCCATTTCTACCTTTTTTTAAACAACTCTTTGCTCTTTATTCAGCTGTGTATATGCATATAAATATATAATCAATATTAATAAATAGAAGAAATGTAACCAAAAATAAAAATAAAAAGAGATATAATAATAGAATTTGTAACTTGTCGAATGACTATGATTATGACCAAATTTGTATTTTTTCTTTATAGATTTCATTTCTTTTCGTAAATATCTAGTCAACTATTGTTAGAATGATACCTATAAGATTGTATGGTACTCAGTTGGTTTAGAAACAAATAAAAAATACTTCATTTTTATCTGACTCCGTATTTGTATCTTGTAAAACTTACAAGTCGGTCACTTAATTTATAGTAATTGTTCTTTTAAGTGTGTGTTTATGTGAGTGTGCATGTGTGTGTGTGCGCATGCACGCGTGTGTGTGTGCACGTGTGTGTGTGTGTGTGTGTGTGTGTGTGTTGCATTTGTAGGGCAAAATATTGTCCAATGAAATTTGTTGATGCTGTAGCTCACATTTTTTTTTAAACTGTGGTCATTGTTAACTTGTGTCTTTAAACATCTCAAATTGCTATGCTTTGCTCAGTGAGGGGGGGGGGGGAGCGGCCCGGTTAAAATCGGTAGCGAAACTTTAGTACGATGCTCTGGAACAGCCTTTTAGGATTGCATTGGTAGAGGAACAGCAAATTGTTGAGGTCTCTGAAACTGAAAACAAACAATTTCTGTGGCTCCTGAAATTGTGATACTCTGAAGCTGAAATTAAAAGGCTATTTGGGGTCTCAACCGCGGCACATATGTCTCACAATATTATACTAAGTGCCCCACTCCCCACTCACCCCCCCCTCCCGAAAAATACCTTCATGTATACAAACAGTGAAAAAAAAACATGTTCGTAAAAGCTTCTGTGTTTGTCACAGGTACAAAATTCTTTAAAGAACCATCAAGGCAAATTAATTCTAGTATAGAAATCTTATCCAGATACTGAACATAATTATAAAGAAGAGTAAATGTTCTAGGAATGCCCGACATTTGATCCAGCGACAGTTGATCCGATGATTATTTCATGCACTATTCTCTTAAAGAAAAAAACGAGTGGAATTGTTCACTCTTTAAGGAGTGAATGTACAAAAAGAGTGAATTTAAAGTGAATTTCGAGTGAATAAGTGTGAGTGAATATGTGTGATTTTCACTCATTTTGGAGTGACCTCAGGGATCACTTAGGGATTCCGGGGGATCCCTGAGGTCACTCCAAAGTTTGGCATTGAAAAATTCAAAGTGCACCCGAACTGTTTTTGGCAGGTTTTTGTTGTTTGTTTGTTTGTTTGTTTGTTTGTTTTTGCGTTTTACAATAGCATACCTAAAAAATCATTGGTGAAACCCGATTTTCTGTAAAATAGGTATCACACAAGAGTAAAAAAATAGCGGCACTCTAAAGTGAGTGAAAAAAAACATATCCACTCGAAATTCACTTTATATTTACTAGTTTTGTACATTCACTCCTTAAAGTGTGAACAATTTCACTAGTTTTTTTTTTTTTTTAAGAGAGTAACCCTGATCTCAACCCTACCCGTAACCCTAAGCCTACCCAAACACTAAACCTAGCCCTATTCTAGACTGGAAACCCAATGGCAACCCTAACACTAACTCTTTGTCTTCTGAGATATTGTCGCCGGAGCAATGTCGGATCACCGATTTTAGAGATGGGGCATTTTTTTTCTGTTTATGAAAGTGCAACAAGAATAATAATGAATATTGAAAAAAAAATGTTAAAATATCAATGTACACACTAAAAAAATAAAGGTGCGCACAAGGTGCAACTTCGCGGAAATAGGTGCAGAGCAATTTCTGCACCTTTCACGGCTGAGCGCTCGCCCCACTCCATTATGTTTGCAAGTTTGCACCTTTCAGATGCAAATTTATGGATGTTTTCTCTTCCGAAGCCTGGTGTGAGCAATTTCTACCATCTGTGTCTATGAATACAATTTCAATACGGAAAATGCAACTTGCATACATTATTCTATTTTCTATATCGGACAAGCTCAGACAAGCTTTCAGGTTGTCAAAAACAACCTTTGTTTAAAACGTATGCATGGAATTTGAATATATTACGAAAACGGTCTATAGGTCCAAAGTTTGCACCTTAAAAGGATGAAAATAATGCACCTTCGGCTTCAACACTATATAATCATGTGAAAATACACACTTTCACGGCCAGCGTGTTGGCCAAGTAGGTAGAGCGTCCGTCTCACGTGCGGAAAGTCGCAGGTTCGAGCCCCGATAAGGTCATATTTGTACGAGTTTTTAAATATTTGTAAATGTTAATTAATAAAGTGTAATAATATAATGTAAATACTATAAATAGCACTGGAATGAACGTAAATTGCGGTTCACACACAAAAACACACAGTTTGCAAGAAAAAGAAGAATCCTTTTTTCTATGGTGCAACTTTGCACCTTTCGCGTGCAACTTTACACCTTTCGGGTGCAACTTTGCATCTTCCAGAAAGGTGAGTGTGACATTGGTCTGCACCTTTGAAGGTGCAAAGTTGAGCCTATTTTTCTTAGTGTGTATAGGTGGATATCATTCTGACCAAGAAAGTGGCCCAAATCAATCAATATTTGGGTGCATTCTGAATTAATATTGGTCATTTTGACCAATAATACTTTCTTCTCCTCTTAAATAATACTATTCATTTTATCAGTATTGAATAAACCTTCGTGGTACCACATTGCAAAAACAGTGGTGTTAAAATTACACCAGTCGGCGTTGTGAGAGGACCGCACCAATCATTTACACCAGTGGTAAATTCATGGTGTTAGTTCAACACTCATTAGTATTAGTTCAACACCCATTGGTGTTATTATAGTACATTCCATTGTTATATTGACAATATTTGGTGTTATATTAAAACTTCATGGTATATTTTTAACAACATGGGGTGCGATCCTCTCACAACACCGATTGGTGTTGTTTTTAACGCCCGAGTTTTTACAGTGCAGTGCAACAAAACCCCGTGTATTTTGATATTCTGAATCTGTTCATGAAGGAGTTTAAGTATGACCCTCAGGGCTGACAGTTTGGGGCAAAAAACAATAGATTTGGCTTTTTTGCGTTTTACAATGGCATATACCTAAAAAAAAAAATGATTAAAAAAATTGTGAAACCCGATTTTCAGTAAAATAGGTGCCACAAGAGTCCAAAACTAGCGGCGCGCATGTACTTCAAGTGCAAAATCTGGCTGCGCTTAAAATCGCGGCACCCAAATTTTCGGCCGCGGAGCTGGGGGCAGAGGTTTCAAAAATGTTATAAATTGATTGCAACGTTATTTTCTAACCACATTTAGGGGATGCTACCTATATATGCATCAAATGCAAATTTGCTGACTCTTTATAAACAGAAAATGGAAAGCTATGCACACCACATAATTGACCGCAAAAGGAATTTCTCATAATACGGTTGTCCAACAAAGAGGAAATGGCGGACCATGACATTTTTATGAAACGTTTAAAAAATTAGGTGTACTTAATTTTAGTATCATTGTTCCATAAGTTGATTCACAATCATATAATTTCCATTTGCATATTATTATGATCAATCCCGAAAGTACTGCGAAAGAAGTATTCAGGACCCGCATGAAAATGAAAGTGGGAAAGACGGCCACAAAATGCAGGAAGCTGGAAATCAGGCTTTGAAAAAAAGAGAGGTCGCAGCGTTTCATCCATCTCACGAGGAGGGGGTTAGTGTGTTTTCACACGAGCTTAGCTAAACTTGTCAATAACAATCAGATGACTTTCCAGCACGGCATTAACTTTTCGAGTCAAGATTACCTGTATTGCAATGTCCGAAAAAGTCACAATGATTTTCGGGTCGTACAAGCTGTGGTGCTTATTATCGTAGGTGGCGCACTCACTCTGCACCATAGAGATAGATACTAAGAACACAAGAGCGCGTACTGCGTATACCGCGCGCGCAATGCTGCTGTGCCGAGCTGTACGACCGGGCGCCATCTTAATCCGGGCAAAAATACGCGCATTGGCCGTATACGCCCATACACACATAACGGTACGCACACTGAGGCGATAAAGAAAATGGTTTTTATCATTCATTACAGATCCAAAAAGAAAGAAAAAAGACTAAAATGGGGCAGCTTACGGATCGAGGGAAAGAACAATCTTAATTTCTTACCTCAATCTCATATATCCAACAAAAGCTGATTACTAGAGTTGTTTCACCGGCTGTCTCTCCCAGTGTCTCTTTCCCACTGTTCCATCACGAGAAAGGCATGGAATCCTCCACGAACACATCCGACATGAAGAATAATCCATGAAGAATTGACGAACATGACGAATTAAATTCGACATTGAGAATAATTCAGGGACTTGTAAGAAGATAGCCATGAGTAAAATGTCGAAGAATTTCTGTCGGCAAATATGTAGTTTCATCGGAATATCATTTCATTCAGTTATAAGAAGTGTAACAGTCCGATAAAGTCGTTCATAGTGTTTTTGACCAGTATACACACATTGTCTGATACAATCTCTAATAGGCTCATGTCATTGTCTCCTTGAATGTTTCCGTTCACCTCATGAATATAATTATGTGGTCCATGTAGGCCTATTCACCCATCCACAATATGTTTTTGGTCAGTGTGTGCCGCTTGGACGCTTGATTATTTTTCACATATCTTTCAGTGAACAGGCGACCATGATGATGCAAAACTGTTCTTAGAAACAAGCCACTGAACATCTTGACCAGTTGATTGCCATGATCATCCTCTTGTGACACATCCTGCTCTGCGAAGTGGTCAGTTAGTTCCAGAAATACACTCTCTCTGACAGTTGTCAAGACTTCGGTCTGGATTTGTGTGATTAAGTCATTGGACGTTTTCATGGGACCGACGTCTGAAAGTGTTCGCCTGAGAAGATTAAATGTTGGGACAATATTAGTTTGGGAGAAAAAGTGATCTACATTTTCATAAAGATTGTTTTCTTTGTTTTTTCAATAAGTTCTGTCATTGATACTTAATTACATGTTTTATTGATGTAGTATTAATATGAGCCGAACTCTTTAAGCTTTCAAATCATCAAGAAATGTAAAGACTAAACGTTTTATAAGTGCAAAATTACAATCATGAAATCTAAAACCAATGAAAAATAATTATCAGCACACTTAACATCTGGGAAAGTAATTGCTTTAAAATGTATCGTCCTTATATTTTTCACGAGTGAGCCATGAAAATTTCTAATTATCTTAACCACTCAAGTATCAACGTATGATGCACTAATTATGCTGCATTTTTTTGTATTTTTTTTTGATGGTTTCATTTGTTTTTGAGGTGGAGGTATAAGAAATGATGATTATTAAACTAACAACGCCAATCCCAAAAAGTCACAATACAATCTTTTAGACCATGCATACAAGCAAGCCGATATCATTGTTATGGCTGTTACTTGAAATTGTGTTGACAGTAACTACATGAACCTAATTAAGTTTGTATAGTAATGTTGTATAGAAAGAAATAATACAAACAAATCTTTATTATTCCAATCATGGATGCTGGACAAAATATCCAAGTTTATTTTTTGTTTAACGATTCACGCTGTGGTATACAGACGTTCGAATCAGCATGAATTACGAGTAAAACTTAGCTACATTGTACAGAAATATCCCCGCTTATAATACAAAAAAATAAAAGTAAATGCGTACGGTTTCCCCGGGGGAGTGTCATTACAACGTGTACACCGTGCGCGTGTATGGACTTTCAAAGTGGACCCTAAACATGTAATTGAAAGTCGATCTCAGAATACCCTAAACAAGTAATTAAAGTCTGAAAAGATACCCTTTTCAAGTTAGCCTTCTGTTAAAAGTATACCCTTTTTCCCGATTTTGATACCCTTTTCGATGAACGCGCGTACATCGTCCGATCGTGAGAAACAACCCTTTTTACGCGATTTTTCACACGCGCATGGTGTACACGTTGTAATGGCACTGCCCCCCCGCCGTGTCAAACTCTAAGAAAAGAGGTAAATGTAAGCAGGAAAAATAATGAAATATGTTATAAAACACAAAAAATTGAAACTACACAAATACGGATTGTTTCATCAATTTTGGGTAGCTTGAGCTAACGACATACCACTGCACATGTAATTTGTTTGAGGGACGGGGGCGGTAGAGGTGGGTTGCTTAAGTGAAAAGAGTGCATTCTAGCTTCAACACTTTTTAATTTGCTTTAGCTATTTCAAACACACACACACACACACACACACACACACACACTGACACACACACACACACACACACACACACACACACACACACACACACACACACACACACACACACACACACACACACACACACACACACACACATCGCTCCTGCATGCTCATGCAATTTTTTTAAGACCTAAAGTGGATCTTACCTCTACAAAGTACCCAGGTCAAGAATAAGAAAAAGTACACGCTTAAGCTGCTGGACTGAAATACAAAACAAACAATTAAATGAAGAACAACTGAAAAACAACCAAAATGAAAAGGAAAACAAAACATAACTGGCCAGTATTTATCATTTTTAGTGTTACAAAATTCAATCTTAATTTTCATCATTCAAAATAGACAAATTCAAATGGTTATTAATCCAATTCCAACTAAAACATGTTCATTTTACATAAGTATGTACATATCACTACACTACAAAGGTACACATGAATGAACGTTAATGTTTACCTTACATATTATGCCAATATTCGTTACAATGTACCATGAACTAAACTTAAAGACGAGGGGTCTCTGTTTTAGACCTCAAAGAGACCCAGAGCATGACACTTACAACATATTTTAAACTTTGGTCATTGTGAGCTTATGTCTTTGAATATCTGCATTTTTTTGATAATGTATTCTTATGTCTGAAATTGTTTTTGTGAATTTAATACTTTAAATGCAATACAGAGTTAAAGGGAAATCAAAAGGAATAAATCATTCGTAATAATTTGATATGTTGCAAATCTTAGGAATATAGTTAATGTTTGACTTTTCACCGTGAAAATACGTACATGTAATATATCTATGTGCGATATTATAACAAACCCATCTTCCAAACTCTAAATGAAATTATAATCATTCAGGCATGCTATATTCACAATAATATCAATCATATTCTGTACTTTATAAGTCAATGTCTTTCATTTTGTTTGATTATTCTTTGTCAATTTCCACAATTTGCAAACATTGTAATTGCAAATTATACCCTGTACCTTGCTGCAAAAACGTGTCCTAAGTTGTCTATTACTGTGTATTCAACTGCTTGGAATAAACTGATTAAATGATATACAAGTAGATATGTATACTAAACAAAAAGTGACCATGCAAGCAAAGATACTGCATACAATCAAACTGAAGGTAAGGAAACATTAGACAAATGTTTCTATTAAATTATAAAAGTCAAATATTTTAATACAAATAATTTAATGTGTTAAAAATAGAGATAAAAACGTAAGTTAGATTGTTAGTAGGCTTGTCAAAACTGAGCAAAATCGTCTAGAAAACATTAATGATGAACATGAAATTGGAGTAAATTGAATATTATGTTCGACTCAAACCTAAAGACTGTGTCGGTAGTTTTGACGATTTTGTATGCATCATCTCTTGGCTTCAGCAGACCACCTCGATCTTTCCTCTGTGTCAGGCTGGCTTCAGCATGATCAGGTGTTGTGTTATGATGTAAGGCCATGCAACACTGAGTACATCTGCAATCATTCAGCACGTGTCGAGTGATGTAACCAGCCATGTAGTGGAGGACGTGATCGTGGAAAATTGATGGTTCACGTAATAGCTTGGCAAACTCCTGCATTTTTTCGTTAGAATGTCTGACCGAAGCAGATACGTTGTAGTGAAACAATCTGTTCAAGGGCTCTTCCATCGTGACGTTGGCATTCTTTGATGGCATGATGTGATTCTTCAGGAGAATGGATCGAAGCGCCCACTTGAATTGCAGACAGTTCGGATTGTTGTTCCAACCTCCTCTACGTCGAATTCGGCTGAACAACATTTCTAGGTGATCTTGTGACATCTTGTATGTGCACACATATCGAAAGGGTCTGTCAACACTTCTCAGTAGCTTGTGGCAGATCTCAAGGACTGAGTCAATCGTAATGATGAACCCCATCCAACCGGTTTTCTTTCTCCCTAACACCAGAGCCTGTCCAGTTGTATCCTTGAGCAACTCGATGTACCTCTTCGTTCCCTGGAGCCATTTTGTCCTCACTTCCAAGTTGTAGGTGTTCATTGGCTGCTTGTATCCTTTTCCTCTGGGTGACCTAGAATTCAAATAGTCAAACAGTTTGTCGAAGATGCGAATAAATTCTGTCGTTTTGGCGCTACCAGCAAATTCTGGGATGTGAAGGTCCTCACGGAGAAAATCAATGGCATCAGCGACCGATGAGCTGAGAGCTTGCACTGCCACCTTTACATTCATTTTGTGACGTTGCCATTGTATGTGTTTCGTTTTTAGTTTGTTCGCAAGATGCAAGTTGTCTTTCTGTTGGAATTCATACAACTTTTCAATGAAGGACCATGAAATCCGCTCTCCGTCGTGATACACTGTTCCTAGAGTAGCAAGACTGTTTCTTACCAGTTTGATTAGGTGGCAAACATCAAATATGAAATGAACTTTCTCACCTTGGTTGAGAGGGTGAGGGAAGTACGATTTCGTCATGCCCGGGATAAGGATGGAGCAGCCCAACAAGGTTGCCATGGATTGGTTGGCGTATGAGCCGTCACAAACAACACCGTGCACTATTAGTCCGGCTTCAGTGAGGACACAAATTAACTGTTTCACGATCTCTGCCTGTACTTTACCAGACAGATGATCCGCCAGAAAGTAGGCAACGGGAAATTTCCACCTGCCCGTTAACCCAACTGCCATAAAGACAAGGGCTTCTGTGGCCATAGTGTCTTCCGATGTAGGGAGGAAATTTCCGCAGTCGACAAAACCCGCGTACTTCCCGTATTTGGGATCATAAACAACTTCTTTCTTACACGCCATGGCATCTAACATGAGGGTGCAGTGCTTCATCATGTCATTGTTCTCCGCCATCTCTTTCAGGTGATTTATGACCTCTGTAAGGAAACCAGGATTACAGTTCAAGCTGGCACTCCATTTCCTAATTGTGCTGGGATGTGGCAAACGGAGATACCCTCTCAAAAAGTCATACGCTTGGGCGCTGTAGAAGTGTAATGTAACGGCGAATTGTTTGAGATCATTTGAATATCGATGTCCATGTTTATCACATTTCAAGGCCTTCATTTCATTCTCAATTAGAGTGAAAGTACTTTCACCAAAGTTCATTTTGAGCAATTCCAGCTGAGCATTGTTTAGCATATCTTTATTCTTCACCTCCTGCAAAAGATTCGCAATACGAACATCATGCCTTTTTACTTTTTGCTGCACAACTTTGAGCTTCTTACGTGCCTCGCATAACTGTTGCTTAGTCACTGTAAACTTTTTCTCTAACGAGCTGGAAGGGAGACAGTAGGTATGATCATAGTGGGGCTTCTTTGGTGGATGGGTTGCTTCTTCATCTTCACTTTGGGTCCTTTGTCGTGGTGGGGTCCGTTCTCTCGGTGGTGGCCTTTTCCTAGCAGGTGCTACATGTATTTGCTTGTGAACAGGATGTGCTGGGAAGACTGTTGGCACTGCTTCCTCGTGAAGCTCATGGTACGTGCCATCAATGCAGTCTCTTGGGTGAATATCTGAGGAAAGAAATCAGTGGTCACATCTTATTAATACATGCTGTATTTTTGATAAATGATAAATCATTGATATGCGTGTATAATTAATGTACTAGAATCAACATTTTGAACAAAAGTTATTGAATATAAAGAAATAAACAAGGTAATAAGACAATCATTTTTTAAGAATACATAATAGAAAATGTGAAACATTTCCAAGGGATATATTGAATCGACATTAAATTTAATGGTTATCTATTGCCTATAAATCGTCATTCAGAGTTGCTCCCTTTTTGAGGATAAAAGCCAAATTATCACAAATTTTCACTTTTGCTGATCCCATGCTTCTAGCTGATCGTATAATATCGTATGCAATACAGCATTTAGAATGTCAGTTAATGGAACACAATAGCAAATAACACACACAAAAAAAAACACATGCAAGCATACTTACCCCAACAACAGGGAAGGAAGGGGGAGGGCAAGTTGGGGGAAACATAGAAGTGAACCAACATATTGCTTTGCTTCTAATAACTTTGACAACTAAAATAAAATGCATAAAAACTTACTGCAAAATAATGTTTTAACAGTGCAAGGCACTACTAAACATACATACACAATTGTCATTTTTGCAATGCGAAATGCTGCAATTTGTGCGCTAGGAATTCCGCCAGAATTTATACATTTATAAATGCCCCCCCCCCTCCCCCCCATCTAAAAAAAATGAATCGACGCTCCTGATCACATACACACACAAAATGATTTGTCAGGCTATTCCACATACATATAAAAATAGTACTTTTTGTTTGTTTTTGTTTTTACTCCGACAGGAGAGTGTTAACAAAAACACGGCTAGCTAGCACACACTCTTCATCAGCAGCCAGGGTGTGGCAAGATGTTAAATAAACCAGATTCGTTTCTGAATCAGACGTCTGATCCTGGCTGGACGAATCTCGCTACTAACCCGTTTGTAAGTGTCCTGAATAGATTGAAGTCACGTAGAAAACGTGCAAGACAAGTGATGCGACGTCGCACAAGCGCGCGCAACATCACCCCCCCCCCAAAAAAAAAAAAAAAAGAAACGCTAGTCTTTCCTAGCCGGCAACGGTCTCTCCCATGGTAGTCAGCCTTTTTCCTGATCGTCATCAGCCTTTCCTGGAAGTCACTGATCCAAAAATCATAATGTAATTTTGAAAAACCAGAAGGCAATAAACACTTACTCCGGCACAAGAGCGTTTAAAAAAAATGGATAACACACACTCTTCATCAGCAGCCAGGGTGTGGCAAAATGTCAAAAACCCAGATTCGTTTCTGAATCAGACGTTCTAAAAACACGTCTGATCCTGGCTGGACGAATCTCGCTATACAGGTATATTAAAAATAGAACTAGTATATTAATGAACATTAATTTTAGTTTTTAGCATTATTGACAAAGCTTACTGGTCACTGAATGTATAACTATTGAATTTTCTGGAAAATATAATGATTTAATTTGCAATTATCATACACACTTTTAACATAATCAGCTGTCAAGAAGTGCTCACTGCATATCACGTGGTGTTTGGTTGGATGGAACTTCTCCCTGCTAACATTAGCAAGCCACTTGGTCAAAAGAGATGCGTTGTGAAGTGGAAATCTGAAATAAAGAATTTGAGATTGAAAATACGTTCTCCTGAGTAAATAAAAGTAAAATGATTACGCAGTAGGCTTACAAATTTACTGTAACTTTTTGTGTTGACACAATTCATATACATGTAATATAAATGTGTATTGAATAAAAACACATTCTTAACATACAACTTTGTGTGGTTTATTGTTTACTCTTTTCATTCTTATGGTGATACTTAATATCTAAGTAAGTTGAGAAAAAACACACACGCATATTTCAAATGTTTTGCAATTTCAAAAGTACACATGTAGAACTACCTTAGACCTAAATTGGTTGTGCTACAGGTATTCAAGCTCACACTAATTATATACAGCAAAGGTTAGGGTTACGTTTAGTGTTACCAAAGACTTAAATGAAAGCTTCAGACGTTCAGCTCGTGTATGCCGTGGTCGAAGATCTCGGGCGACATCACATAATTTCGATAAACATTTTATTGTTTAATAGTTGCGAGGCTAATTCTAGTGTAAATGAACTAATGAGAAAACTGATTATTGCTGTCACACATGTGATTTGTTTACTTTGCATAAATTACTGTGTGGGACTACGAATGATTTTCGGCTTGGTTGTTTACTCCAATTTAGGCCTGGTAAGCAATCTTTTATTCTAATACTCTCTTGACCACAATAGGCAATCACTTTTCCAGCAGTAATCTAAATCATGAAACTATTGTGTAGCTAGACTAGGCCCTTACTGCACTAGCCCGCATACAAAACTTGTGTGTGCAGACTGTTGCGGTAAGGCCTTGCCCAGCTAGATAAACAACATAGTCTTACGTTTGATTAACAGTAACAGAGACTAACGATAACGTACTAGATCTACATGTAGATCTATCTAGTCTACGTTTCACTTGCCAACACTAGTTAACTTACATGTAACAGATCTAGTTACATCTAAACTAGGGCAACAATGATAGTTCCACCTGCCTGAGTTAATAAAAACAAGTCTGAATTTAGCCAATTTCCTACCCATTCTGAAGAGATTACCACCGCCGGCAATTTGGATGAATAACGTTAGTGAGTGTCTAAGTCAGACAACAGCGAGTCTGTGCCTGTGCTGGAGTGTGGTACTATATGTAACTTATACATTAGAATAGATCCGTTAAGTAATGTTACACCTAACATCAGAAGCAGTGTTACTTGAACACGATAGATCTAACTAACTTGTTACAGACAATTAACATTAAACGTTAGGCTAAGTTAAAACCCAAGTTACTGTTTGAAACTTAGTCTGCTATATTGGCTATGGCTTGCTTACCAATTCTAACGAGTAACATAGTCGTAACACTAACAGTAACTAACTTAGACATTTTTACGTACTTTGAGTCTATGTTAATCGCCGGGATTAATCGTTATACCCTCACCGTGGGCATGATTACAGCGTTACGTTAACACACACACACCAGCATAATCTAATCTTGTTTGTCAATACTAAACTTTAACGTCGTAACGACTAACGACAACGTTAACTTAGACCTAGACCTAACTGAATCACTTTTCTTTGCTCTTGTTGAATTCTGTTGCATGCTCGTCGAGACGACATCGGAGTTTCTGATGCATCTGTGACCACCCTGTTTGTGATTTCTGAATTTTGTCGCTTTTGGCTTTGAGTTTGATTGAATTTAAAGAAAGTTTGAACTGATCACAAATTTTGTTTGCACCAATGGCAATGAATGTCATGGCACCAACAATCCAAATCAAAATGGCACATACCGTACCGTAGATTCTAACTAACGTTACTGTCTTACCTATGAAAGGAAATACCACTGCCTTGTTTCCTTCTGTTGTTACATCCGTACGAAGCACAGGATTCCGGCATTTTGCTCCCAGACTCGGAAATTTTGCAAAAGGAAATACAAAAAATCCTCGTAAACCTCACCAAAGTCAGTCACGCACAACGTTATACGTGTAGGCTATGCACGTACGTACGGGTAGCTACGCTGCGCTGCCGATCGATCGTTTTTTGCCCGGATTAAGATGGCGGCCAGGCCCTACATGTCGGCACAGCAATTTTGTGCAGTACGCCCTCTAGTGTTCTAAAGTATCCATCTCTATGCTCTGCACCATAGAGATAGATACTATGCTCTGCACCATAGAGATAATACTTACGAACTCTCTAGGTCGCACACAGGTAATCAAGCCCCATAGAGAATATGTTAATCTCAACTTTGAAATTCATTAAAAATCAGCTATTAATTGGGGAAGATTGGAATCACACTCGATGAATGAACATTCACCCTCAATTTCATTGGACTTCGGGAAACTGTATTGGCTTGACCAGCATTTTTC
>JZLH01S0107605.1:20585-44985 GCA_001188425.1 Eucidaris tribuloides | reverse complement strand
CTTGGGTATGTAGGTTACGCCGTTTAGGGTGCATTTCTGAGGTTGTTGGACATGGGTGGGAGACAGGCAGTGTGGAGAGCGACCCCCCCCCCCGGGCCATCGTGTTAATGAGATTTTGAGTAATGGGTATAGTGGGTCGAATGACAGTGCGTCATGGGCGTGGCTGTCACAGACGGTTTCGTTTCTTTTTTGTCACACCTCGTATATTGGTATAATAATGATACAACTCATTTGGTTCTTGATGCATTTTCAAGTGTTCCCAATCATGTCGATAACCTTTAAATTACCCGAAGTGACGACATCAAACTTGTTCAGAACATGTAGAGACAATGGTTAAATCATGACTCATTGCAAAAAGAAATGTCCTATTGTAGTAACAGCCAGGTGCAACACGCTGCATCTGGTTTCATCCCCGTGCTCATCCCCGGTCGCAACATAATCGGGGCATCATAACCGTACGCATTGGGGGGGGGGGTGTTTGAGGTGTTCAACCATCCCCCCTTTTGCCAAAAAATTGTGTTAACTCCCCCAAAACACCCCCTGTTTTCCGGAAAAATACCTCCATTTTTGTCAAAATGGGGGTGTTTTAAATAACTGGAACACATAGTAAAGGGTGATTTTACTTTAGATGGCAGGAAAATTTAGCCGTGCAATTTTATTTTTGTTTGAAAATTTGTCGTCGCTAACACCACCCCCCCCCCCCCCGCCGCTGAGCAAGTTTTCGACGGCTGCCGTGAGTAGAAACATTTTTTGACCTGGGATTTGGAACGACAATTTTTCATCACTACCCTCCCCATTTTTTCCGGCTGAGCGAATTTTCGACGGCTGCCGTGACTGGAAAAAAAAATGGACATGGGATTTGGAACAACAATTTTGTCGTCGCTACCGCCCCCCCCCCCTGCACACACCTGAGAGTGCGCGACCGGGAAATAAATTAGATCTATTTGGCCGCGGGATGAACACCCCTCTTGAAAAAAATCCTATGTGTACGCCTATGACACGCCTAATTATATTTCTGAACCGGAGTGACATCATACTTCGGTATACCTAAATGTCAAGAACGATGTTGCGATAAACATTGGCTATGAAGCCAGTATGTCTGAAACAAGACGAGATGACCATGCAGAAAAACACTCCGCATGAGTAATTTCCCATCCAAGATGATATGAATAGCCTATTCAACCGGTCATGACTAATGATCTTGAAGACAATTCCACGAACTTTATTAGATTTCATTCGTGGAGAGGTTAGGTCTATTATAGTTTGACCTACCTTTGACCCAGAATAAAATGTGGATTTTGGTCACCGTTACCGTTTCCTGCCCGGGGGGTGGGGGTACTCACGTATATTGGGTATACGGGGATGTGCCGCCTCTGAAGAGTGACTTTTTCAAGAAAAATCCTTAAACATGGGTCCCCTTTTCATTGAACAAAAATCCTTAAACATGGGTCCCATTTTTCAAATTTGTCAAATTTATTCGGCGCTTCGCAAGTTTTCAAAAACTCTTAGACATGCATGGGTGCCTGGCGGCAAAAGGACCCTTAGCTGTGGGTTTGGGTTCGGAGTTCTCAGCGGCACACCCCCGTCCGAGTATAATCTGAGTACCCCCTCCCACGGGGGGGGGGGTTCTTGTAAAGGGCAGTGGCATGATTGGGACAAGTAAAAAAAAAATGCCTCAAGAACTAAATGAGTTGAAACTAGGTGAGTGTAAATCCAGGCTGAGTTTGTCTGAAAATTGTTCACTGTGGGGTTATACGTAACAAACATCATAAACCTACACAAAAATTAAAATGATAGGCTCACATTGTGGAGCTTCAATTAAAAAAATTGTCAAACTTTGATATCTGAGCTACATATGTTCAAATAGACAAATAAACACCCTAATACAAAAGTTTGGAAAGTTACTCTGCCAATGGCAAGTTATGCATGAATAAACAATTAAAACTCGGCCGGGGCGAATTTTAATAGCCTACGTGTACACACAGTAAGTCTATGGGAGGAAATGGGCAAGTGAATCTGGTCAACTTACGATTTTCACTTTTTTAAAGCACTAAATAATCATTTTGAAATACAATTTTTTCAGGGCTTCATTTTTAGACCTCATCAAAGACACTGGTAGCATGGGAAATCATGTGGCTCAGATTTTTTTTAACTGTGGTAAATGTTAGCCAATACCTTTAACACATTTTCTGATGATAATTATACATCAAGACTATGAAGGATTTTCTCAGCAAAATCAGTTTAGTATTGTTTTCTAAATTATATACAGTAAATCCAATCTTGACATTTCCCTTTAAATGAGTCACTATGCACGGTCTACATGTATGCAACTAATGATTATCAATTAATTTTCTATGTTTGCTCTACTATAGGCCTACGAGAATTATTTTGGTATGAAATGCCATGATTTTTTTTTTGATTCCATTAAACTTTGCACTTACGGACAACAACGCAAGGATGCCATCGACTGACAGCCAGAAAATATAATTTCGTTCAATTTTATTAATTTTATCTTTTATCTTTGTAATTTTTGAATAAGATTGTATAAATTAATTTCATATTTTTATTTATTATTATTATTCATGATTTTTTGTGGTGTTGGCATTTGTTTAATTGTCAAATCAAACCAATTCTTTGCATTTCAACCATTAAACACAATAGATCTAATAGAAGCGTCAACAAAAATATAACGTTGATTATTTGGGATGCCCCCAAATGCTTGTAACAGCGTCCCGGCATGTAGTAAAATTTATAAATTCAAGTTCTAATATGTTACTGAAAGTTATAATCGCTAAGTAACATAATTAATACCAATTATGTAAACATTTTGCCTCAGCTGAATAAAAATAATCCATGCGTGTGCTTTTTTTTTGATGGTGAATAAACTGCAGTTTCATACAAGCGGACCCTAAGGCCACCACGAACTTTCAAGTTAATGTTGTCGAGCTGCCTTGCAATTTATTTCGAAATTTGAAATTTTTCATTCAGAAAAAAGTAATAATAAAACTTTTGGGCAGTGTTATGAGTCGCTACTACCCACAGGCCAAATGAACGATTCGCGTAATGCCTTCAGTTTCATTGGCAACGCGCGTAGACGTCATGAATAATTGATAAGTATACTGAATTTATGAATATTTCAGTAGCGAAGCCCATCAACGCGACTCGCAAAAAGTCGCTCGCGTGTGCGGCGACGATTTTGACATCACGTCTACGCGTACGTTATGCCGCACGAGCCGCGGCCGGTCGTATGCATGCATAATGTACATGCGATGCGCAATTCGCAAACGCAATTTCTATACGTTTTATCTACTGAAGATCGAAGTTCGGAAGGGCGATACCGCCGTAAATTTTGGCCAGATGTAATGGCTTATACTAGCAACAAAATGACTATGGATTGGCTGAATCACTGACTGGGAATCACAGGACATTTGGGGAGACTATTCTAGCCATTTGGCTTGGAAGTACAGCGAATTCAGGCGGTGGAAAATGGCTTCATCTCAACCGATGAGCAAACCAGCAGCCGCCCCTGCTCCGGGACCTTCCCCGCCCGGTCCATCATCTGCAGCCTCGGAAACTCCTGTTTTACCGCCTTTGGATCTAAGTCATCTAACGGAGGAGGAAAGACGGCAGATTCAGGCTGTTTTAGACAGACAGCGACATGAGGAGGAGAAAGAGGCCAAACTAATACGGTAAGTAAGAAAACTAACACATGTCTGCGAAAGGACTCGCGCGATCGACAACCACTTGCTAGTCACTCATCTTCATCACGCAACTCTACACCAGCATCCGCCGATCATAATCATCACGTAGCGCGTGCGACGTTAAGGATCTGCTTCGTGGATGATAATAATATGGATAAATAAATTTTATTTGAAAGGCTGATCCTGTTTTTGTCTTCCACCATTGTCACTCATACAAAACAGTCATGTAACATTTCATGTTTATTGCTGTGAAATTTTAGGATAGCGGTTAATTAACAGGCAGTCAAATTACATTCATCTCAAAGGTCATCCCCAACATCCAACCCAACCGTATGCACGACGCGTATTACGTATAGTCGCAGCGCTAGCGTACAATGCTGGATACTGAACGCTCTCTGTGCTGTACAGTGGCGTGCATTATTGATGCTGTGTGTGAGTGTGTGTACGTGTATAGTTCAGTGTGTGTGGAGTATTAAGTGTGTGTGTATAGCCTATGTGGTGAGGGGAATGCGATGTGCTGTGACCGCATGTACAGCCACTGGCTGAGCCAGTGTGTTCTCTTGCATTGCAATCAATATTATTTGGTATTGTGCAGATACTAAGCCGACAATGTGTACAGAGCTCAATAGGCCAACCTACATGTACATGTATGTGGCAGTCTGGTATGGACTCTATCTCTTAATATTTATGAAAAATATGAATTAATAAATTAGCATGGAAAATATTTTGAAGTGGAAATAATATTATGCACATCACATTGATTCCTACAAGACAATATTGAGTATAGAGTTCAACTTAGTCTTTTAACATTGTTTGTTACTTGTAACAGAATAATCCTAATTAAGGGAATTTATTATGTCACAAATATAATGATCCGATTGCATTATAACAGTTTCAATTCTCAAATGTACTCGATCCGTGTCAAAAAGTCAAATTCAATTCAGCATATTTTCACTTGTTTACTTCAATATTTCTGAAGTCAGCAGGGTAGGAATTAATTTTCATTTTTTAAGGGCGATTTTTATTTTAGCCTTGGTGCTATTTTTTAATTTGGGGGGGCTTTTTTTCTATCACTGGGGCTACCTTTTCATTGCACATCAGAATTTGAAGAATGCAATGAAAGATTGCTGATGTTTTGGCCTGTACTTCATCCATTAAAAGCAACCATTTAATTCATTTTTGTTTCAATGCCATGATAAAAAGAAAATGTGAAATTTTTCATTGCAAATCTGAGGGCGATTCTGAAGGAAATGGCCGCCCCCAAAAATTGAGTTTTGGGGATTTTAGGGGGCGATATGGGCTTTGCCAAGGGCTAAATCGCCCGTCGCCCTGGGTTATTTTCTACCCATGAAATCAGCAGCCCTCTTGAAAATGTTTGTTCATTGACAGTAAATTGAAATAACACATTGATATTTAAACCACAGTATTATGAAGCTACAAAGAAAAAAATTCATGTAATAAATGTTAAAAACAGTCTTTTTTAAAGTTAGAGAGACACAATTCCTCTCATTTGTTATAAGTAAATTTTAAGACGTAGGGCCTATATAGCACCTATCAATTAGGCCTACAATTTTGCTTCTGTTAAACACTTGCTTGAGTATGGATTACTTTGTGAATATACATTTAGTATCATTGAAAATATATTTGTAACAGGTATGTGTTGTATTCCATTCACCTGTACATGTACCTGCTTTAAATACAAATCAGCCACTTTGGTTCAGTTCAGTTCAGTTCAGTTAACTTTATTTTGTATTTTTCAAAAACACAAAATTGTTAGGACAAATTACAAATCAAAGATGTTATGCATACATTACTGAAAAATGTAGTACAGAAAGTATTACACTAGTATTAAAACACACATGTATCATTGATATCATGCATATTTTGTACATAAAGACACAAGGAAAGGTACAAGGCTGGAAAATGCTAACCATGTAGAGTCTGGAGGATAAATTTGTTATTAAATTTCCACAGAAACATTAAGAAATAACAAAGGGGGTGGGAGAGGAATCATATGACAAAACACAATCCATCCAGAAATTTATAGCCAGCCATTGTAGATTGTGCATGCATGTGCATGCATGGTACACTGTTTGTATCCTACATGCTGTGCGTGTTATTGATTGATTGATTTTCTCTTTTGGAATAGGGGTAGGAGGGAGGGGGTTGCTCTAAATTGACCATTTATCACTAGATCAGTTACAATTTTGTAGGACATCTGGACATGCACACAGAGGTTTGGCAGTGTGCATTGCAGGATGCACTATTGGGTGTAGATTTTTGGTACACTGTACCATACACCAATGACCCATTTTGCGGTACATGACTATAGACATGTGCATGCACATGTACTGTACTCTAAACAGTATTATAATGTATAGTTTTACACTTAAGTTTTCGAACTTTTGGTCAATCACATTTTTCATCAGCCTTTCAGACAAAGTTTTGGATTGTCAAGCCAGACATCAGAAACTGACTGGAAATTGCTTAATATGATGATATACAAGTATTGTGAGTTTTTAACTCGTTAGAGACTACTACTTGTAAGTACAAGTTACTCGTGTTGAGCTCTATGGAAAATGTGTGAAATCAAATGATCGTCTCCAACGGGATAAGTGAGCAGCAGTATCAAGTACATGTACATGTACATTGTGCCTGTAGTACATCTGTGTACATTCTTATGGCAAAAAAGTCATTGGAGAGGAAGGGTGGTGGTTGAGCGGTGACATTTAGTTTGCAACAATTTTTAAAAATGGAGGCATTTTTAGTGTGTGTAATTTTCAGGGCACTAATTGGTCTATTTTATTTATTTATTTATTTATTTTTGTAAAATTTATTTATTTATTTATTTATTTATACATTTATTTATTTATTTATTTATTTTTTATTTATTTATTTATTTATTTATTTATTTATTTATTTATTTACGGGAGAGCGGGGCTAGTTGGCTCAATTTTGGGGATTTTGCCTAGCTCAAGAGTGAAATAAATTGATAAGTCAAATTGTATCTAGTGTTATCTGGGCTATAAATGAGGGGTACAATTTTTTCCCCCATATTGATATTTTTTATTAAAGTGTGAGGTAATGATCATACATGTACTTCTGGATTTGACAAAATAATGAAATAACAAAAAAAATTCAAAATACAATGTAAGTGGACTTGTGCTTTGGAGTACTGTAACAGCTTTGTTTACATGAAGGAATAGAATATAGGTTTTCATTTGGCTATAAAGCCATTCCTGACTCTGTTACAAAAAAAAAAATCACAAAATTGAGATTACATAGGCCCTACGTATCAAAGGTGAATTCCATGAATTTTCACATGAAAAGTATAGAATCAAACATATTTTCCGTTTGAATTACCTGTAAAACGGAAAATCACTGTCCCTATATATACATTACATAGTACTGTATACTTGTACGTCACTACAGTACCTTCATTCGAGTGTAGATACTAGATATACTGGTACCCTGTAGTTAATTGAATATTTTATGCTGAAACCTGCTGTAGTCAGAATGGCTCTGAGAGTGATTAGTCTGAAGTGTCCATATTGCACTTGCCGTACAGGTTGAGAATTCAAGTGCAGGGTAACTGTTTGTGTAAATGTAATGAAACAACACCTTTCTGAATGGATAGATCTGTACAGGGTGGCCCAGAAAGAATGCTACGAGTATGATCGCTAATTTCTTCACCATTATTGGCTGAATGTCATTGATTTTTATTTTGTTGGTTAGACCATTCTTTTTTCTAATAAAATGATACCAAGATCATTAATTTTGAGTAAGGCGTTGTGATTCTAGGGCCATTTTTCTGAGGCAATGCAATTTCCTAAATTTTCAAATTTTTCAACAGCGGCGGTCATCGGAACACCGAGATATTGTGGCGTCCTGCTTGCCATACCGGACAAAGCACGATGACAATGGAGACAAAGCTCGCATCGTCTTCCTTATGAAAGCAAGGGCATTCCAGCCCTTTTGTCATTGCGGTTTGTCAGCTGTTTGTCCGGTATGGCAAGCAGGACGCCACAATACATGTATGTCGGCGTTCCGATGACCGCCGCTGATGAAAAATTGGCAAATTTGGAAAATTGCATTGCCTCCAAAAAATGGCCCTAGAATCAAAACGCCTTACTCAAAATCAATGATCTTGGTATCATTTTATTGGAAAAAAAATGTTCTAACCAACGAAATAAAGATTAATGACATTTTGCCGATAATGTTGAAGAAATTAGCGATCATACTCGTAGCATTCTTTCTGGGCCACCCTGTATAATGTGACAAATTGGTGTTGTCAAACAGTGTATATACTCGACACATTTTACGTTGAGAATATAATACACTGTACTTGTACAATGGATGATTTTCAAGTTTGGTGTTGACAGAATAAAACTGACTTCTAGTGCTAAACCAGCTCCAACCGCTTGTAAGTGATGATATCAATTGTAGTGTTGTATCCAGGGCCATGAGATCTGAGGCCGAGGCTGAGGCCACCGCAAAACATTGCCTCTTCATAGGGTACACATGTGTCTCGGGCCTTGGAAGCTATACAGTGACCAACAACAAAACTGTTTGGGATTCATAGTGTTACATGTAGCTTTGGTATGCCAATACGCACCCCCCCCCCCCCACCAAAAAAAAAAGAAGATAATGCAGGCTTCAACAAAATTGTTTTTGTTGTTGTTGTTGCTTGGCCAGTTGGGCAAGTGAATCAATGTATTCCTGACAGCAAAATCCACTTGGTTGAAATTTTCCACTAGGTCGCCAAAAGTTGGAGTCATATGACTCCGACTCTAGTAATTTACAAGTCAACTCTATGAATATACATGTATTTGCAAGTTGTGAGGTCTGTATCAGGTACACATGTATTTTAAGATTATGTGAATAATGATTTCAAGCCATTAACATTCTGACACTCCTTGTAGTCTCCTATCCATTCCATGTGAGATCATCATTATTTCACATGTAGAAGAGGTTGACATTTAAAGATTTTTACCAAAAACCTACATGTACATGTACAATACAAGTTCAAAATTGTAAAATGGATCTTCCGTGTGGTTGGTTAACCTAATAGTTTAGTTACAGTTGTGGTTATTTCAGAGGGTTTTTTTTCCCATGAAGAAACACTAGGAAGAACAAGATATCAGGGTAATATGTACTGGTGCCTGTACCAGGAAATCCGTGGGTGAAATTGAAGAAGGAGATCTGCATGTTGGGAAGGATATTGGTACATATAAATTGTGGAAGAGATTAAAAAAGTGTGGGTAGTGGGTACCCCCACAATGAAGCAGTCTATGGACACTGTTTCAGGGGACCTGCAGCTCATCCAATGTCTAAATAATGCTCTAGTACAGTATGTTACATAATGTATTCAGAAATTATCCAGATGATTATGAGATAATTTGCATAGTTTACATGCTCCACTAGCCTTTTGTCAAGGCCCTCTCGGTGTATTACGGGCGAGCGAAGCGAGCCCAGCCGAGCGCGCAGCGCGAGGGCCTTTTGAGATCTGATTCCAATTCTTATGTTAGCCCTTTGAATTACCAAATTTTGCTACCCTATTTTGGGTAGCAAAAATCGACCAATCAGCATGTCTGTCTACTCGATCCTACGTTGAATATGCAATTATACTCGGACCATGTACATACAAACTGTTGCTGTAACACAAAACGATCTGGAAGCGTTCATTACTTCATTGGGCGAAATGATTCACAAACGCAGATTTTTGCACGACAAATTGGACCTTACGAAACAAAATAATAAAAAAAATGCTTCAAATACTCTGTGCAAACAATGAACATGTACTAATTTGGTGTTTGATGGTATATGTATTGTAGTAAGAACTAGTAACCAACAGTGAAGGAATTGCTTTCAACCCACCAAATTTAGTTACAAGGCCAAGACAGGGGATCGTAGCGAGCAATTTTATTGGTTGATTCGAACAGAGATCGGTCGTTTCTGTGGTCATGAATAATAATTACTTTTCGGATGCCAAGCAGATCTCAAAAGGCCCTCGCGCTGCCGCGCTCAGCTGGCTCGCTTACCTCGCCCATAACAGCGAGAGGGCCATGTCAAAAGGCTAATGCTCCACTAACTCATACTCTTACCCTTTGGGCAAGGTCAGTTATCACCGTAACAGGTTTTAGTTTGCCTGAAGAAAAATTTACTTGCCCCCCCCCCCAAAAAAAAATAATATATATATATATAAAATGTCAGTAGTTTATCTGGGCGATTTCGTGCTAAAACTTGGAAAATGCTAAAATTTAAAATTGCTTCTAAAAGCTTACAACTAGTGTGATAACATTTTTGGTCAATACCTAAACCATCAGGAACAGGTCAGTTTTGGGTGCAAGATTGTCTCAAAAGTCTATTGTGGGGGTGAGATTGTGAAAATTTGATATTTTATTGAAATTTGAAGTTTTACAGTATGTATGTAAATGTGTATACACCAGATCTGAGAACTACTGAACGATCTTTTAGATGCTGTGAGTAAAGTAGTTGGGATGTCCCCTTGATAGCTGACTATGTTTACAAAAATATTCTCATTCCTACTTAGACTTAAGTGTCATTATTTCGGCAAGCCCTACCCATAAGTGTCCCGTACGACACATAAACTTAAACAAGTTTTGATTGTGCTTCAGTTTCAGGGGCTACACGCTTATAGTACAGAATTCTCTAAATTGGTGATGCAAGTAGTCATATGATACCATAAAGTTAGGATTTACTTCATGTATCTTCTATTAATAACATCATCAACTTTGTCCTACTCCCGTACGACACATTTTGTGTCGTACGGGACATGTCCCTTGCAACAGAGTGTATTTTTTCAAAAGTTTAATGATTTAAAATTAAATTTATAAATTCATAATATTTGAACCTATTCATCCTTGCATCTGATTAAAAATTTACGCCCTTACACCATGTTTTTTCATTTGTAATCTGTTATAGCACCTGTTCCAAGCTTTCTTCAAGTATAGGCCTACTGGCCTAGGTTACATGTAACAAATTCAAAGTGGGAGAGGAAGGGAAAAGGAATAGGGGGGTCTAGAAGATGTATCCAAACATTTATGTACTGCTCAGAACACATTAGGTTGTATACTTGCAGAAATATTTGTCTTAAATATTAAGTGTGCTGTACAGGACAAAATGTGTCGTACGGGACATGGGAAGGGTACCATTTCCTATGTCCCGTACGACAAATATTATTTTGTCCTGTCCAACATACTTAATATTTCCAAAGATTTTTACAATTCTTATGATGTGTATACATGTACATTTTAAGTGTCAGTTTAATTGCTTTGTAATAAAATATTTCCAAATTAAGAGAAATGCAGTGTTTTTATTGATGTAAGCTAGGTAATTATGGAATTGTTTCAGAGATGTCCCGTACGACACTTTTTGATGTCCCGTACGACACGTGCCTCTCTTGAAGATATTCTGGCCGTAAAGGCAGGGCGGGCGACAAACGCCGCTTCCCCGTTGCGCCGGGGCGGGCCAAGTGAACAGAACCACGGGGCCGTGAGGAAGAGCAGAAGCAAGAGATCAATTGGTCACAATTGCCGCCGATCAGCGCGCAGAAGCGGAGGTGTGATTATGAATCGAAAGTGAAAGGATATTAAGACCAGTGGAGACATGGTAAAGCGTCAGAACATTAACTCAAATGACTAGGAACTTGGAAAACAAATTCAATCATTCCCCATGACATAAAAAACCGGTTGAGGCACCCGCGAAAACCGGCAAGACACAGACAGCAAAATGACCTCAGTTCGTCGAGAAATGATGTAAAAGAGCGGAAAGTAAATGAAAACTGGAGCCGCCCATAATGATCAGACTGGTGAGCCGTCACACGACTCTACTCAGTACCGCGCACCCGTACGGCATATGCATCAAGCAGAATGTCCTTTTCCTAGTCCAATTATTCCAGTTGAGGCAGCGCATGTCAAGCAAGCGAAAAGTCGACTCAAGCTCGAAGTCGTCGCCCGCCGCGAAACAGGGGTGCTTCTTCAATCTCATGTTTCCTCTATCCGCGTATCCGTTAAGCGCTAGACATCGCGGATTTGAGAATAATTGTTGTAAGTAAAAGACGTTAAAATGTGTATTTTCGGTGAGCTAAGCATTCATTGTTGTTGACGCTATATTCTGCTCTACCCCATGATAGAGGTACGTATCGTTTTAAAAAAAAAAAATATTTTTGAATACATCCCGTTTACAACTGTCATACGCGTCAGTACAGTAATGTGACTGAATGATATTCAGTCGCGCCACCACATTGTACATCGCATGTTGCCCGCTGTAGTCGCTAAGTCCCTGATGGCAAATCGGAGCTGGTTCGAGTCCACGCAACTCCACGCATCTTGCGTGGAGTCGGTCCCGGGCTCCCGGATAGCCCATCGTAGCAGGATTTCTAAACAGTATTTTTTTTTTCAACGATATTGCGTATACCACGAGGAATTATTAAGATAAATGATTATTGGGGACTAATAGGATTCCGGCCTAAGTCTTTCAAAAAGATTAATTTTTTTAGTTTTCAACTACTTGAATTAGTTTTTATAAATTTGTTTGCTTCACAGTTCCTCTTTTTTAGAGCTCACTGGCACTGAGGCCCAACGGCTAACGTGAGCTATTGCGATCGCCTTTTTGTCCATGCGTGGTACGTGCGGCCCTGGGATAGACCGTACTCGTACGTGCGCGTGGCGTCAGGCGTCACGTGCGTCGTGCGCGTAAAAACTTTTAGACAATTATTCAGCTTCTTCTTCCAGAATGCATGATTCGGATTTGCCCCCAAACGCTTTGGCAGAATGATCCTTAGGGGATAGGGATTCCAAGGGCTCCGTCAACATGGTCCAACCCTGGCGCCCCAGGGGCGCCGCGGCAAGTAGACCCCAAAAGGGCCAAAAGTAGGGTAGTATTCAAACATTTCTTCTCGTAGTTCCAGGAAGTAGTTTAGTTTAAGCACTTTTTGTGTGTAGATACCCTCTACTATGTGCTTGAATAATGTCCTCATCTGACAATCGCCCAGGGTGGCCCCGGTTTCTGGCGCCCCCAGCACAGGGGGGCAAAAGTTTGGGGTAGGGCCTAGTGAGTAATTCAACATTCATCGATTAGTGCGATTTAGCAACCAAAACTTGGGTGGGACGTGATACTCAGCGGGGAGGGGAAAAGAAGGTTCCTGGAAATGGTAGCATCCAAGGCCCCGCCTGGCGGGCCATGGGCGTAGGCCATAAAGGGCCCCAAACTAGGCAACGCTTTTTAAACGCACACAGTCCGCATTTGTAACAACTTATCATGTGGTAGATAGTGTAACAGTGACGCTCAATGTAATTTGGGGGTCAACAGGTCACATATGTAGCGGTCCAAGGTCAAATTAAGCCAAGTTTCTTCCCTTGGTTGGTATTAGGCCTTTTTCTCTAAGATCCAACAATAGTTGTAGTTAAGCCCACTTTGTAATGTAGACTACCTCTCATATCGTGCTGAATTAATGTTTCTCATGACAATGCCAGGGTGGCCGGACCGTTTTGGCCCCCAAGAGCGAAAAAGATTTGGAGGTAGGCGCCCTATACCGGTAATAAATTACACTATGTCACGATATGGATTTAGAACGCGAGAACCTGTGGGAATGATCCTCCAGGGGGAGAGGGAAAGAGATTTCCTGGAATGGTACACCAGGCGTCTCCCCCCCCCCGCGCGGACCGACCATGAAGGGGCAGCGGCCCGATAAGGGCGCCAAACCTAGTACAAGTGTACTTTCTAACCAACAAGCCCATTTGTAACGCAAAACTTGGGTGTAGAGCGTAAGAGGGAGACCGGATCAATGTTATTCGGGTCAAGGTCACATATACAGTAGGTAAGGTCCAAATGTGTAACGATAGTAGGGGTGTGCTTGTTATTATACAAGAATGGATGTTAGAATTTAATTTACTTGGCAAAATCCATATGGCAAGGGATCGCAAAGTTTTTGCAACTGGTTCAGTTTTGGCTATGTTGGTGCTAAGATATCTAGCTCAAGGGCCAAAACTATATGTATAACAGCTGATGTTTTCCTCTATGGGTACCATAGAGAGTTTGCGAGACGTCAGGTGAGCGGCAGTGCGATGCCCGTACCGGGCTCTCTGTTTTTTTTTAGCTGTGGCAACCGTGTCATTGTCGTACACTCAAACCCCAAGTTCAACCATCACTGTCTTTGGACGTAAGCATCTTATTGAAACAGCTAGTTGCACGGCTCTACCCAGTCATAGTGAAACTCTACATTTTTCATAGTCATGGTCGTGAAATTAATAATGTGATGACAATTCACGCTGTCACTAGTCTGAATCACAGTTCTTTCGCATACTCTGGTTTCCTTTGATGGCAGGGCTACAGAGGACATCGATAGGCCGTGGCTTCGAGCAGTTTACTTCGCCAGAGGAGTAAAGTTTCATTTTTGTTAACCTGAGTTCATCAAAAGCACTTGTAATAAATGTTCGTTGATATTTTTTTACTTTTAAGAACATATTTTAAAAACAATAGAAAATAAAAAGAAAGTTCGGCTCAGCAAGTACTTTTTCGCTTAGGCAAGCCTAAAAAATTCACATTGCCCGGACAGGGCAAGGGTGAGAGAAACAAAAATATCTCATTTATTTTGTAGAGGCCTGCTAAGGCATTTTTGTGTTCAAAGACAATTTGTTAATTTAGCTGTGATAAAGTAGGTCTCACAGTATTTGTCTCATTGGATTTAAAGTAGAGATTTCAGTCATTTTATATTCATGCATACTCACAGAGCTTGGGGTCTGGGACATAAACATCCCAATTTTTTGCAAACTTGACACTTCCGTCTGCGCTCCCGTCAGACCACGCAACATTTCTCATGCTCATTATGCTCACCACCATAAAGTAAAATTCATTGTTTGGCTGTCATTACCTGACCTCACTAGGGTACCCGTCACTAGTATTTTATAAGTACCATAAAACAAATCTTCATCGCTCAAGCATTTTGCCATGAGACTTGAAAATATTCTCTAAATGTCCCGTAGGACACGCATGGAATCGCCTATCTCTGATCTTAACCACCAGGCCTTTTTATGTACCATATTAAAATATGCACAACAGTTACAGACTATAATTTCAAGCAACGAGAAACAAAGGCACGACTTGTTGTGGCCAGCCTATGTACATGTACCAAGCATCCGTGCTACACCACCTACAGTTGGATGCAGGCAGTACTGATCTGTAGTGCATATCTCTCATGCAAGGGGGGCTTTCAGCCCGCAAGTAATTTACAAGACAGGATCAGTTTGGTGTGTACCCCATTAAATATTCAACCCATGATAATTATGTCATTTTTTCAAGCAGGTTAAATATCTTTCGCATCATATTGATGAACAAGATGACACATATTTTAGCTGTTTGCATGTGGCCTTTGTAATTGGCTCTGGCAGAGGTAAATGTGTGAAAAGGCAGTTCATAGTTGTACCACTGATTTGAAAAACGAGAAGCGTACAGAATAACAGAAACAAACACTTGAAACGGAAAGTCAAATTTCAAGTTGAGAATGACAGAAATCTTATAGTTTTTCTCTATGAATTTTCACATTTTGATAAACAAAACAAAAAAAACATGAAAACAGAAATTTTAAAAAAATTTGAAACAAAAGCACGGAAATGGTGGCAAAGGTATGAACTGAATATTTGTGTTGTTCTATTGAAATGGAATTATACAAAGTGTATGGCAAAATGGAATTTCCATTTTGGGGGCACGTTGAAGTGGATTTTCCAGATTTGTAGAAAAAGTTACAAACACAGTGTACATGTATAAATTTCTCTCTGATATAGTTTTTTACTCATACATGTATTTTGCTTAATTTTCTGCTACGGTATAATTTTTTTTGTAAATTTAAGTTCAAAGTGGTCAGTTTAAATTTCAAGCAGGTGATGAACTTCACATTTCACGCTCAAGTACATTAAAGGAGACATTTATAGAAGAACCATAAATAAGACGATATACATATCTACAGAGAGCTTATAAGCCGTACAATGAACTTGAATGTCATTCAAGCAATATAACCCTTCCATAAAAGCGAAATTAGGGTGAAAACATCACCCCAACCTCGGGACCTAATTTGCTCGTTTGCTGTCCGAAAACGGCCTTTAGCTGTGACGTAAGAGACGGGTTCGTGGACTTGCGGGCAACTTCCGGGTACGTAGCTTTATGCGTATTGGCTGGAAAGACAACCCTGAACTTGTGTGTTATTCTCCCTTATGAAAATAAAAGATCAGGCCTAATACTTCACATCGTTTGCAATTACGTCTCATTATTTCGCATCTTAATGTTCTACATGTTCTAACGAAATTCATCTGTTTGGAGGAAAAAACGCTGCAATAAGAGGAAAGGATCCGACTCCAAGGTGTTACTACGGGCTGTAATTTCTGTAGGCGCTAATTCTTGGAGGTGCGACGATAGTTCCGAGTTCGAGTTTGGGCCGGAGTTAACGATTTGACTTTTGACATTATCAGACGGAAGATTTTTACCTCTTTCCACCATGGAAAGAAATGCAATTGATATTCAATTTAAATCATTGCGAATATCATATAAATAAGAAAAAATAGAGCCAATCAGCCTGCGTAACCTTCGTATATCATTTCCAGACGAGCTTGGAAATATTGAGTAGCTGGCGATTCTGTTGGGGTTCACGATTTCATGCGCGAGTAAATGCAGTGGGGGCGGTAATAGGCTCTTTAGCGCTGAAATGTTAGCATGCTCGGCTGCGCAGCATGAGGCTCTGGCGCCGGCCGGGGCCGGCACCTAAGTGCTTGGCCGGACTGCGCGGCCCTGGTTCTGATGCAGATCAATAGCTGGCCCGGTATGGCCCTTACATTACCAATTGCGCGGTGCCATTCACAAAGCCAAAAAAAGTAGTTAGATTTAAATTAGCACGCCCGGCAGGTTTGAGCTTAGACTCTTTGTATGTTCAGAGGAAATTTCTACGCTGCGGAGCATGATTCTAGGCCAATAAGTTATATTCGTTAGTTTAGTCTTCTCTGTAAGCACAGAATTTTCTAAAGTTTCAGAGGTTTGTCGGCGGTTTATTGTTTTCAAGCTACAATTATTCGCAAAATCGAATTAGCGGGCCTGACAGCTGCTGGCCGTGGGGCACACGGGTATGGATTTAAAAATAAGGCGGTAGGTGTTAATATCAACGAATTTTTCACCGATAGATTGTCCGCCATTTCCGTGCAAAAATGACATAAATAATGCACATCAGGATTGTTTTACCCCGGAGCAGGACAAATGTATGTGACATTAAGCAATTAAAAGCAATATTGAACCGTTTTGAGAGTATGGAGGCTGACACAGCACTCTATGAACTGTATGCGTTATCGCAAGTCCGTCGCCGTGAGCTGCGTTAGCGTACATACCAGGAGTGTGACGTCACACAAAAAGGCCCTTTCGCTGTAGCCGGTTTTCGGCAGATGGGAGAGGGTCAATTTATGCGGAATTTTATTTTCACATAAAACCCGAAGCCTGACACACTTTCATGGGCATGTTAGCTGCCAATAAAAATGTTTAAGATATGCATTAAATTAATAAAGTAAACTACATTTGTTGAATTTAATTTTCTATGAATACAACTTTAAAACACTAGGCCCTCCTGGACAAGTGATCCAGTCACACAGTGGTTCACAGCCCGCAGTGCACGAAAGAGTTGAAACAAACTTCATTAAATATGAAACAACTGAGTGAATACATGTACACAAATACATATGACATTTGAAAATTTGACAATCTTTATCATAATTAATCATCCTTGAGCTCTTGAATCAATAATCTTTACACATTGTAAGGGTTTCTTTGTTTAAAGAGTTGAGAATAATGTATAATAGCGGTATGTACGCATTATACAATCAAATTGTTTCAAAGGGAGAGAGGCACCGGCAACATACAGGGCCATAACGTTAAAAAGGATAATAAAGAAGGCAATTGAGGAGGTATTGTGTGTGGTACCATTTTGGTATATTGGGGGATAAGGAAAGAAAGCAGCAAAATAAAATAAGTGGCTACTGTGGGGTGACAGCTCAGCACTAGAAACTCAGCAAGGCCTTATAAATTAGTTCAATGTGGGTGTTTATTTTATTCGTCTTGCAAAGCATTTATCATCTTAAGATAAAATTGCAGAAATCTAGTCATAAAGGCGCGGGAGGAGCTTATCGATTAAACAAGTGCATACATTACACGGCGTGACTTAACACACGTGGGATGGATGCCATCTGTCATCTTGGTCGTTCAGGCAATGTGTACGTGCGATTCTGATTGGTTGGCACGAACTGCAAAAATAAGTTTTCTTAACTTATGCCTGTTACCATGTAGTTGCCGGTGCTTCTCCCTTTAAATGCAGAAAATTCATCAACTCATTTATGCTTCAATGGCCAATGCTGGTCAATTTTTATTTCAGTTTTCAATATTATCTCTTGCTATCATGATGATAAAAGTTTCACTTTAGCTGTGTACTATCACCAGTTACATAGTGGCTTCGAATCACTGCCACCAGATATAGGAAGGGACAATCCATTTTTCAGATGGGGGTGGGGGGTTGGCAAAAGTAAGAAAAATGTCAAAACAGTACATTGCTTTGATGGATGACAAACTTCCTGGATCTTAAATGTTCAGAATGTTTTATAATTCATTAAAGTTAAATGTAGGCCCACTACTTATCAAAAGGTCATAAGATTGAGTTAAAGAATAGATCATTAACGTTAAGTCAAATACAAAAGAAACCTAAGAATGTAGAGGAGCCTATATGTGAGGGAGATTTTACTTTTGGTGATTTTAAGAAGTTCAGAATTAATACCCACAAAGCTTTCTGCACCTCAAGGAAGACAAAGGAAGGAAGACGGTTTGATTTTTGCTTTAACATGCATTTTCCATAGACGTCGAGACGAGATATCTCGTGTCTAGTCTTTAACGGGTTAGATATATTGCAATATGTAACAGGGTTCTCAACCAACCCAGAAATCAGCGAAAACCTGGAAAATAACTTCCCTTTTTCTAGTCAGGGAATTTGAAAAAAGTTCCTCAAGTATTGGGAAAATTCAAGCAAGTTTGATGTTCAGTGTTCTTACTTTCTTGCCTCGTGAGCATACCGTGGACATGAGGTCAGAAAAAATATTAGACGAAACAAGAAATTGTTCTACATGTAAATGATGATCCTGGAGTGGAATTTTTTTTACTTCCAATGGGGAAAAATCAGGAAATTTCCAGATTTACTTAATTTTTGTTTAAAAGAGGAAAAGATCTTTAGGGTGAAATGAAGATTTTTCTTATGTTTGCAATTCTTTTTGATCATGATGGCATTGTAGCAAAATTTGGGGGCTTGTCCGGGAGCAACTAGCTTTTATACACGTACACTTTGTTTATTCCTCAGGTATGGTTGCTCTGCTCTCTCGCACATACATTAGATTTAAGATATTTGGAATGCTTCCTGTGGCATTCTGCACCATACGTGTACATACATGTACATGTGTACAGTGTACCTATATGTATTTTTGAAGGGGTTGAATCTCTTATCTCACTGTTAAAGTGTACCAATACCCTGAAAATCACATTTGTGTACAATTAGAATACACTACAAATAACCACAATTCGGTTGTCTTAGCCCATGAAGTAATCTATGTTTTGATATCAGATCATAATATGTGCAATATTCCAGCACTTGTGCTCCGCGTGTTAAAGTTCTGCTCCGTAAGCACCGATGTCTATGCGTGCGCGTTCTGACGATACACATACGTTTTTGCTTAACTATTGAAGATCAGTATCGATATTGACCAATACACTGTGTGTGTTTGTGTTAATGATCAAGACATACGCAGAAAAATTATGGATAGTGCAGTCGATCGATTGATAGAACCGGTTGATTGACTATGTAGTCTATTTCAAGCCGTTTTTGTTTTTACTTACTGTTTGAAATTTACATTCAAACCCCAATAAATGAAAATCGGAGTGATCACAAGTGCTAATACATTGCAGAGGGCATGCCACAAATATATTCTATATAGGCCTATATTGCAAACAAATTATCCAGGGTATTGGTATACTTTAACCCATTAGAAACTAAAGTACTGTATGAGATACATGTACATGTACATGGGCTGGTATCAGTGGAGAATGCGTGCTACACTGTATCAAAATCAAACCGTCTCCAACGGGTTAGGGGTTCTATAATGCCAGTATGCCAATTAAACGGTTTGAAGATGTTCACGGTCCGTGTAGGTCGTAAAGGTCAAACTGATGAATAATAAATATGCAATGATGAATGCCCCTGTTATTAACTTGGACCCCTGCCAAAGTCCTCAAATTGGGGTGGAAAGATAGACCACTCCGCCTAATGAAAAATAGATGCAGTGAGAAGAAAAAAGATGATTGCCATGAATATTTTAGGTTTATCAAAGGTGATTTTTCTTTCAAATACGCCCAAGTGCACAAATGTTGCTTGCAGTGCGTCGTGTATGTTTTTGCACTGCACATGTACTGTATTTAACTCTGTTGATAGATTTATCCCTGGCACAATTTTATGCCACAAAGAGTACCATAAAGAGCTATAGGAATATCTGAATATGATAATGTTACAACAAATTGCAGATAGAGGAACAGCCTCAATAGAAAACTTTAAAAAGTGTTTACAGGTTTACATTTGATTCAATGTATTTCTGAACAAATTTGAGATTTCTGTCACTGACAAGGCTGAATTTGTGAAATGTGATAGTACAGTGTAGATTGTGTTCAATTATGACTTGATTTGAAATAAATAACTTCACAAAATTCATTAGAACTTAAGAAACTTTCGCATAAGTATAATGAAATTATATTATTAAAAAGAGAATGCTTTTATATCTACAACTGTTGTACACAACACTTTTTGTCCACCATGCTTGTGTAACAAGAATAATGTGTATATTACATGTAGTTTACTTTAATTCCAAAAGTTGCTCAACATATTTAAGAGAAAAAGTTTTGGTTGATCAGCCCCACAACAATCTACTCATCAATGGTTCACAAAGTAGGCCTATTCTATTGTCTCCCCAGACATCAGGAAACAACATCAAACCTACTGATATTTTTTTTATATACAAAAGTATGTAGTGATAGAGAGCAGGTAGTGGTATTTACTATATGCTGGGGTCCCCCCTCCCCCAACTCTTTACACTTTGAGTAATTTCACAAATGTGGGAGAATGTCAGAGCGAGGAATCATCAGGGCACTAATAGATCGTACTATACATGTACAGGTAGGTCAATCTATAGAAAAAAACATAATTGCAAAGTATTTCATTTTTTACCATTTTTACCAAAACTAGAATTACGGGGTTAATAGACAACAGAGTACAATTTTAAATTTGTAAATATTTGTACATTTGAAGTTATATATATTGTAGGTAGACAAAGTACATGTATAATGAGACTAAACTTACATGTACACTGTACTATAGTTTCATGAATCAATCTTATCTCTTTTTTATGGATGACATTACTGCTGAGTGCTTGAATAATGTGAGTGAAATTGCAACTTTCCCATATGGATTTGACTGCTGGAAATAAAAATTCTGTTGGTCTCCAATTTAGTAATTTATATTGCTATTTTCACAGAGAAAATAAAACATACAGTACATGTATGTAGGCTGTAATCCAGATATTGCTGAGACCACTTCAAATCCTGTAAACTTACATGTACGTGTACAGTAATGTACCGTACTCTACTGTATTCTGCAAACGAAATACATGTGTAGTACACATGTGCTCTGCATATATATTGCATTATGTAAAATAGCCAGAGATTCTGTGAGTCGTGGTGTTGAGACGTATATATGCGTGCGTACATTTATTGCAGGAAAGGTTCACAATCGTCGTGGATGCCATTTGCCCACTCTGATGAGTCAAATGACATCATGCCGCACAAGGCATGCATGCAAGTACGCACAAATTGAATATGGATCTGGCCGCAATGTTCGACACCCTAAGGAAATGGGACATGCGCGACAGAATATTTCGCCACTGACACACACTTCTAGTATGCATGCGCAGCACTGGCATCTCGATCGTGTTGGCAGAGGGCTTGTGGGGAAAGTGCTGGGTATATTATTATGCAAATTAAGGTCAAGGTTCATCATATTTGGAAGTGCTACATTGGGCTTACAAGAACATTCATCCTGAGGTTTTAGATAGTTTTAGATTTTAGAATTAATTGCAGTCTATAGTCGGTAGATTTTCTGCACTAATGCCAAATTTGAAGTTCTGTGTGAATATTTTTACTCTATGTTGGAAAGTAGAATTTTGGTATCTAGTGAAGAAGGAATTGAACAAGCATATCTGTATTACAGCTGAGCCATAAATGTACATGTAGCTGTAAAATACATTTCAAAGTGAGTATAGTGTTTAAAACAATGTACAGATAGATATGTACCTCATAACTACATGTAGCACAGTGTATTTTTGATGAAACAATGTTTACCGTATCCCTTAGAAACATTAAAGCACAACTTTAGTTTTGCCGATTTTGTTTTATTTGAAAGCTTTATGCCCAAAGGTACTATCACACCAAGTTTCTGAATGTCTTTCTTTTTTTTTATTAATCAATGAAAAATCCCCGGGGGGGGGGGGGTACCCCGAGATTTTGACTACATTTTACAGTATAGCATCCAAAGCGTTTAATAAGGTGTTAAGGTTATCTGAATTCTTTTAGGGCTTCATTCAGAGACACTAGTAGCATGGAAGATCATGCAGCTGAGATTTTTTTTTATATTAACTGGAAACATTGTTAAATGATGGCTCAAAGTTCAATTGAAATCACTTTAAATACAAATTTAGCATTTTTGTTAAATAAAAGAATACTGATTTATTGCAATATTTTACCGTAGCCATATACATGTACATGTACATGTACCTGTAGGCCTATCTACATGTACTGCTGGCTACATTTTGGAACACTATACCTGTATAATATCCATAAAAATGTTTGTTTTGTGGTACATGCTTATGACTAACATTTTATTTTGCATGCATCTAAATGATAGTAGTCGAAAATGCGGGATATAAAGCATTTTTTAGAAAAAAAAAATTGTTCAATTCCTAAATTAGCGTAATTGTAGAGCTGTGTACATGTACACGTACATACCAAACTGGTTCTGGGTATCTAAAAACAAGATTTGAAGCTCTTTTCTGCCAAAAAAAAAAGAAAGAAAACATACTGTTATTCTCTGAAAGTGCTAAGATGCTAGTGCTCAGGGTTCATTTTTGCATCACAACCATTGATTACTGGTCAAATATTTGGATAACAATGGAATTGATTAAACTCTAACATCATGCATACATGTACTGTATAAACGTCTCTTGCAATATAGACTATTAAGTGACAATGCTCGTGGGCAGCAAATTGGCATAAAATGATTTGTTAAAACCAGCTCCAAAGTTAAAAAGGTTTTGGATCTTCAAGATCGGTTTAATAGCGGTTGGTTTGGTTTAGGGGCCCGGCCCAGGGGGGGGGGGGGGGAGGGGGAACCCACATATTTCAATATAGGTATATGCGGCCCTCAAGACCCCATTTTCATGCCTTGCCAGCTGCTCTGAGGCATATCTTTTTCATTGACCAACCCACTCCTATATTGTACGCATTTAAAATCTCTTGTTCTCTGGTTTTATTGCTCGTTTTGTAAGCCTAATTTTTCATTCGGATCCCGTTCCCAAGCACCATATCTCGCGAAATCCATGTACAGTTACTTTTTTTTTCTAGTGCGATTTGGCAAGCCGTACAAATATGTGCATTACATATGGAGCGCATAGGGGAACTGCGAAATATGCAAGCGTATAAAATTCATTGTCTGAGTCACTGTTCAGTGGTCAGAATTGACCAATAAGCATGAGGCAGCTGAATGGCTGCAGTTGTAAATTCCATGAAAAAAAATGACCGTTCCTAACCACCATTCAATTCATTTCCAGTGTCAGTTCACAAGACCCCAATTTTGGAGAGGGGCAGAGGGCTGTTTAGTTCTTAAGCCCCTCGTTTCGTAAGGCACTTCCGTTTTTAAGGGTATTATTTCACATTTTAGGGCCACACACCCAAATGTGTGTGTGCCCCCCCCCCACCACCTGTTCAGGGGTACCTGACTATAAGAGAATTCCCTAGGGTGTGTGTAGTGGTACATGTACACAGTTGTGCAATATAGTTGAATAGTTCATGGTATGACCTGCTTTTCAAAAGAGGTGGTTGGATACCCCAGTTCTGATCTACCTACACTTAATAGTTCAGTGTACATGTACATGTGTACATGTATATGTACAGGTACACGTAAAGTTATGTGAATAATGTACTGTAATGTAATATACATGTAGTCACTTGGTGTGATATGGAAGGGACTTACAGTTAAAGAAACATTGAGACAACTTTACATGTACTTATCCTTAGAAGTGTTTGATGCTTTCTCGTCTGACAGGCATAAAACATGGAAAGTAAACTTATCTATGAGCATTTCGAATTACAATTGCTAAAAGGTGTGCATGCATCATGTACACACATACGCATGGCTGATACGTATCCATACTCATAATGTACATGCTGCAGTGACTGTACACAGACAGGCGCCAAATTACAGCCTTTTAAACCAGACTGGTGATCATTTTATGCCCAGTTCTCCTCAGATATAAGGCTATATACTCCATAGGGAAGACAACCGAGCTTGTACG
>JZLH01S0107605.1:6574-20535 GCA_001188425.1 Eucidaris tribuloides | reverse complement strand
TTCCATGAAAAAAAATGACCGTTCCTAACCCCTATAGATTCAATTCATTTCCGGTGTCAGTTCACAAGACCCCAATTTTGGAGAGGGCTGTTTAGTTCTTAAGCCCCTCGTTTTGTAAGGCACTTCCGTTTTTAAGGGTATGGTTTCAGATTTTAGGGTCACACACCCAAATGTGTGTCGACCCCCCCCCCCCCCCCTTCACGGGGTACCTGACCAAATAAAAGAATTCCTTAGGGTGTGTGTAGTGGTACATGTACATGTACACAGTTGTGCAGTATAGTTGAATACAGTGTAGTTCAAGGTATGACCTGCTTTCAAAAAGAGGTGGTTGGATACCCCAGTTCTGATCTATCTACACTTAAAAGTTCAGTGTACATGTATGTACAGGAACCCCGTACATGTAAAGTTATGTGAATAATGTACTGTAATGCACTTGGTGTGATATTGAAGGGACTTACAGTTAAAGAAACATTGAGACAGCTTTACTTATCCTTAGGAGTGTTTGATGCTTTAATTCTCATCTGACAGGCATAAAAAATGGAAAGTAAATAACTATGAGCATTTCGAATTACAATTGCTAAAAGGTGTGCATGCATCATGTACACACATACACATACGCATGGCTGATACGTATCCATACTCATAATGTACATGCTGCAGTGACTGTACACAGACAGGCGCCAAATTACAGCCTTTTAAACCAGACTGGTGATCATTTTATGCCCAGTTCTCCACAAATATAAGGCTATACTCCATAGGGAAGACAATCGAGCTTGTACACGGAGAAACCGTTTCCATTCCACTGGTGGGTCAGTTTGTCTTGCCTGATTGGTTCTCTGATGAGCTGCGCCATCAACATTGCCGCATTTTGGGACGGAGCACGAAATCGGATGCGACGGGGTGACCTTTGCTGGCATTAGAGTACATTTGTTGCGGGAGGAGATCATGTTCGGTTCATTGTCAGGCGGAAGCGGTGTATTCACTCTACATTAGCACAACGATGTGACGAACACTTTTCGACTTGTACATCGGAGGTCAGAACTCGGTAACGAGAGTTTAAGAGGCAGTTGGGAAGAACGGAGGGAGAAACGAAATTCAAGTGCTTTATCAGGCCTTCTACTGGTCCTACATTTACTTTTCTTACTTTTTTGTGAAAATCCTAATTTTCTTAATTTTCTCCCTGAAAATCCTTATTTTTCTACTTTTTGTCAAAAAACAACAACTTTGCGATAGGTTTGTTGGGAGTTGAGTAGTTTTTACAGGTTGTTGCTGAGAGTACTGAAACTATGATCATCACCTGTTTGTGAAGGAAAATTTGTTTCCGCAGATTTCCACTTTTTCACCATTCTTACAATTTTCCCCCACATATTCCACATGTTTGCATTTTCTTCGAGGTTACTACTAGTACTACAGTAGGCCCCTACATGTATATCCTATTGTCCTCCTGCTTTGGTGGATGGAATCCTACCCCCCCCCTTTTTTGGAGGCTTTTGCTCCTAATTTTCTCCTACTTTTTCAACCAAGCAGAGTTGAAGGCCTAATACATGTACCATTATGAACTCTTTGTTTGTGGTAGGCCTACTGCCTACAGATAATGTCAATCTAAATATCATCCATGAATTTGTCAGAATATCATAACTAACACTAATAATGTATGTACTGTACATGAAATTTCAAGTCCTTTAATTTGCAGTTTCAATCCCGATATTTTCACTTTGATCATGTTCCTGAATTTAAAGATTAAAGTAATACATGTAGGCTAACATTGTGGAGTTTCAATTAAAAAAAAGAATTGCCAAACTTTGATATCTGAGCTACATACATGTAGTGTTTAAATGAACAAATAAACACAATAGAATACAAAAGTTTGGGAAGTTATGCTGCCACTGGCAAGATATGCATAAATAAACAATTTCTACTCTGGTGGAGGATAAAAAGCCTAGATCTCCAATTCTCCACACAGTAAGTACATGTATGGGAGGAAATGGGAGGTGAATTCAGTCAACTTGCGTGTGTGTACATTTTCACTTTTTAAAGCACAAAATCATTTTGAAATACAATTTTTTCAAGTTCAATTTTAGACCTTATCAAAGAAAATTAGAGCATGGAAGATTATGTAGCTCACATTTTTTTTAAAACTGTGGTCATTGTTAGCCTGTGGCTTAATTAACCCATTGGACATGATTTGATTTCAATGTAACATACATCCTGCATACACATAGATCCTGGCCTCAGATATTTCGTTTTTAGTCTCCAACAAGTTAATATTCAAGCTGTAGACTTTCAGTATAACAAACTGTTAAATCATTTTCATTGTTTTCATTTATCAGGGGAATTGGCAAACTTGGCAGGGAAAGAGTTTAAATTATTTTTGTTCTGTCTTTTTTGTTAAATTTCATCTCTTCAGTTAAAACCTTCTGATTTATGTTTTCTGCACAATACTCTCTATTTTCCCTCACATGGTAACAAATACATTTTCTTGGAGGTACATACATAGCTAAGTTCTACAGTTGATAGTTTATTGATGCAAACGCTTCAGCTCAAATTTTAAATCAGATTTGAAAAGTCCAGGCTTACAGTGAAGCCATACAATAAGTCAGTGTGTTGAGCTTTTAAAAAGAATTAGCTTAGTGTCAACTTGAGACATCTATAAATTTCTCTTTACACTTACACGGTAGAAAATGTTGTAGCTAAACTACACCCTTACATTGTTGTAAAGTTCTCAATTTACAATAAATTTGTCAAGTGTTAAATTATTGACAAGTGCATAAAATAAAATTTTATTATACATGAAGGCCTACACATAAAAATCTCACACATTTATAGGGAAATAAACAATATAAACCTAAAATACTTTTTGTGTTTTTTAAAGGCTTTTCATCTACTTTGCAAAAATGCAGTTTAACAAATTATTCAACAATGAAGAAATTTGCACACATGTAATATATTTATATATTACATGTGTGAAGTTCACGATTCTGAGGTGGCTGTGATTTCTGACAGGTCTACATTGTAGCTTGAAAAAAAAAGTTTCAAGTTTCAAGGAAGTTTCCAATTTCAGAACTAAGTGTACCAATGAGATACTACAAACTTAATTTGAAATTGATAGAGAAATATTGATAAACAAGCCCGTTTTGGTACATGTGTTTTCTAAATATTTTGTTTAAATGTGCATACACCATGCATTTGCATAATTTGTCTGGCTTGGTGCACCTCCTTGGCAGCTCAGCTAGGAATACTCCCCAGGGAGTAGAAATGGTGCGCTTCTTTTTGCAGGGCAGAACTGTAAGTAAATTTCACTTTAAAACCCCCCAAAACAAAGAAATACATTAGAAATTTGATTCGTGTACAAATTCAATGGGAATTGTCTTCTGTCATGAAATTCACAAAATGCTGATTATTTTTATTTCATAACAGTAATTGCTTAATTTTGTGCTTACTACGATTGGATAAAGACTTGAATGAATTTTCTTTAAAAAAAAACATTAAAAAAATTATCAAAAAATAAAGCAAAACATAAGAAATTTGATAAACAAAGAAAAACAAAGGAAAAATTTGTCTTTGCCACTTTTTGTAACGAAAACAAGTTAATTAATCCATAAAGAAGCTTTCTGGGCAAAATTATCAAATTCCAAGTTAGATTAGCCATTTTATAGGACAAACATTACTCATACATGTAGCTTGAATACTAACAAAACTCATTATGGGGGTCGGACGTATACTGTCTGAATAGGTCTCAACTTTAGTCAAGTATAATTCTTAACCTGCAACAGACTGATTAATTAAATCTTATGTACATGTATTTGAAAAGACAATTAACCAAACATGTACCAAAAAAATTCACCAATTTATAATTTGTATGTTTTGTGTAACTGGTCCTCAAAGGGGGGTTGGACGTACAGTGTGCATATTTTTTTGCACAATGTACGTCCGACCCCAAAAGATAAACCTATAACTGAAACAAGGTAATGCCTACCAATTTTTTTTACTGCAGTTCCTTCAAGATTCATCCTTTAGCTAGCAGCTCAAAGTAAAATTTCAGTACCTGCTTCACACAAATCACAGAGATTTTGACATGAACTCTAAAAAGTGTAAGAACCTGCTTTTGTCTGATACTGTACATGTATGTCCGACCCCTCATATTTTTGCTCATATTTTTTATGTTCTTCATATTATAGCTTAGTCTTGTCATGGTGTAATGATGACCCAAGTTACATGTTATGACATAATGGAAAATAAAAACCATTGTTATTAAATCAAAGGAGATATGGCTCTTAAATGTGTCCGAATGTACACATGTACGTCCGACCTTTATGGAATGCCCCATGTAGGAGCATATAGAAACTGATCTCATTGGTATTATGCTCTTTATAAGAATGAACTATATTATTATTATTAGTAGTAGTGGTAGTAGTATTTAGTAGTAGGCCTACATGTAGTAGTTTTGGCATTATTACTATTGTTATTATTATTATTATCATCATTATTATTGTTACTATCATTATGTATGAATGCTGTGTAGAAGATGAGCCATTTTTCTGTGAATTGTTTTTGTTTGTGTATTCTGTGAATATCATCAAGATGTAGGGCTTCATGGAGTATGTATCTACAGGCATACAGTGAAGTGTATGTTAAACACCAGTTTTTACACACACACGCACACGCGCACGCGCGCACACACACACACACACACACACACACACACACATACAGTCCCCCTCTCTCTTTGGCACTCTCCAACAACCCACATTCTATTTAATGAGCTCCCATGCCCTTCTGCACTGGAATAGCCGGTAAAATGTCATCAGCGCAAGGCTCATTTGCCGAGCGCTCGGCCCGCCATCCCAGACCAATCAATACATTCAGAATGTGATGCTTCGTTATGGTACTGCCGGAGCTAACTCATCGTATAGCTGCGGTCTAGCTGTGCTATTCCCGATGGTAAATAAAAAAAAAGCAAGTGATGTCGATCTCTTGTTCCATTTTGTAATTTTTTTTCCCCGCATCGCTGTTTCTTCTCGTGTTCCGAGTTGAAGCTATTTGCGCTGGATCGGAACAGGTCGGACATCTGTATGCACAGCGTTGTTGACACGGAATATATTTAGTCAGCATAAAAATCCAGCAGAAAAGTCACACTACAGAGTACCATAGCACGGAATGCTTCTTCGCCTGCTGGGATACATGTACGCACAAAGTCCTTGTTCCATTGTGTTTCTCTTCTGTGAAAGAGTACATGCACATGCAAATCAATCAGTACCAGAATCTATTGATAAAGATAATGATGTGACAATTAAAGTTAGCTCTTTATAATTCCACTAATAATGCAAAACCTACATTTGTGCTAATACTGCTATAATTTCTCTATGATGAGGAAATGGCTTAAAAATCACAGAATTCAGACAAGAAAACACAGAAATTCAAGATCTTTTAATTGTTAGAAACACAAATGTACTATACATTTTCCTTTAAATGCTCGTAATAATGATAATAATAATAATCTGTTTATTACATTTATAATTAAATGACATGGTTGGGGTGTAGTCCTCAACTTGGGGTAAAACTATTCCAGAATCAAGTAAAGTGTACATTAGGATTCCAGTGTGAAAATTTTGTACTGTAGTCAAAGGTTGACTCATTATAAAATAACTTCAGTATGCCTTGTGACAGACAAATCTGTTGCGTAGCTTTCTATGGGATTTATTTCTCTCAGGTCTCAAGAAGAGTAAACTGCTTGTATGTTCATGCTTAATTCTCCTAAATGTAGATTTGTCAGCATTATCAATTGGATAACCAGCATTATCAATTGGATAACCAATCATTACATTACATTACTGTGGTATTAGTAAGGAAACCTTTGATACATTACATGTAAGTGAAGCATGACTGTCTGTCGACCAAGCTTCTATATTTGACTAGATTTTTAATGAAGAAGTATGTGTGACTTCAATTTAATTTTTCTATGAAGGAAAAAGTGGTTCTATCAAATTGATTTTGTAAGATTTTTTTTTGTATACTTGGAATAATACATGTAGAAGTAGGTAATGTACTTTTAACTTTAATTGTCAGAGGCTGATTTGTGAACCATTGCCCAGCCACTAAAGTTGATTAAATTTTTCTTTCTTCAAAGTTTGAATGCATTTTGTGTGTGTGTGTGTGTTTGTTTTCTGGACACAACTGTATCTTGGTGTAACACAGAAAAATGGGAGAGGGTATTCTGTGTGCTGTGTTGTATCTGTTATTGCCTCCCCCCCCCCCATTAAAAAATAAGAAAAATTGTGTTTAAACTTTGTATGAATTCTTGTTTGATTATTCCTTCTACCAGTCACTGAAAACTGTTTTCGTGAAATAATTGTTCTATTTCCACAGATTTCCAGCTAACATGCATTTAATGAGAAAATACTTTTATGTCACAGTTATTTCGATGAGAGAAGTTGTGGCAATGGCAGATGAATATTCTATGTTTTATTTCAGACTAAATTATTCTTTTGCATACAAATTTAGTATTTGTCAGAAGTGGGCAGAAATCTTGGAGCAACTTACGCCGTGGGATTTGATTCATTGACCGGGATATGTCATAGGTTTACCGCCATTCAATTGATGTAAATTAACACGATGATTTCCCATCTTTAAAAGGGCACGACCTTTTGCTACATGTACATTACGTGCTTCGAAAGGATCACAGGCGGCGGAAAAAATGTGTGGGTTCCATGGAACTATACTTGTGAAAAGTGCAGTGTGAATGCTAGGAATAATTTCTCTGCAAGCTTGATTGTGTCATTTCGTGAAGGGTTTTATCAGTTTTTATCCTCCTTCTGTCAATAATACTCGTGTCTTGCAATTTTGGGGGAAGGCCTTGGGTGTTGTGGCGTAATAATATCCTAAGGCGGTGCTTGACCTTTTGTTTAAGTACCGGCTTTACGTGAGATGTGACATTGCGTGCGATATGTGCATATTTTGGAGAGCGGCTTCGATTAGGATTGTGACATTAAAACAAACCAGACTCAATTGTCTGTACCTTTGTAGTTTGGTCTTAGCCAGAGTTTAACCCATTGGAGACGATTTGATTGTGGTATAACATGCATTTCCCATACAACCTAACCCGAGATATCTCGTACTTAGTCTCCAACTGTGGGTTAAAGGTAAACAACATGATTGGGGGTAGGCCTCAACTTGGGGTAAAACTAGTCTAGAATCACGTAAACTGTGCAAGGATTCTACTGTGAAAATGTTGTCAAAGTTGACTCATATTAACCCGTTGTCTACCAGATTCTGTAAATCTTCCTATACTTTGTACAGGGCCCATCCGGTTCCTGTAAGCAACAGGTTAATATAACTTCCATCAGTATGCCTTATGGCAGACAAATTTGTTGTGTAGCTCTCTGTGGGATTAATTTCTCTCGGGGCAAGAGAGAAATAAAGTGTGAGAGTGGTCATGCTCGATTCTTATTAAGTAAACAAATTCAAGACATTTCCTTCCGGACAGGAGATACGATCCAGCTAGTGTATAGACTGGTATATCTTTCACCCAGTTTTGTTTGAGAGGCATTTTTTTACCCCAAATCATGTCACTGCCTGTTAACCCCCTCACTGTTCTTCAGAATTGCAGCATAAGTGGATCTCCTGGCTGGAAGGATTTGTCTTAAATTTGTTTACTTGAGGAGAATCAAGAATGAACAAGCCAGCAGTTTAATTCTCTTGGAGCTCAAGAGAATTAAACTCCTTAGAAAGCTACACTACAGATTTGCCTATTACAAGACATACTGATGGAAATTATTTTAAAATGAGTCAACTTTTGACTCCAAAATTTTCACAGAATCCTTGCAGAGTTTACTTGATTCTAGAATAGTTTTACTCCCAAGTTGAGGACTACCCCAATCATATCACTTACTTTTGATACATTAAAGGAATTAAAATTTCTTGGTGTGAGAAAAACATTAAAGCCTTGGCTAACATTTACCACAGTTAAAAAAAATGTGAGCTACATAATACTCCATGCTCCAAGTGTCTTTGATAAGGTCTAAAACTAAAGCCCTGAAAAAATTGTATTCAAAATGCTTATTTAGTGCTTCAAAAAAGTGAAAATCGTAAGTTGACCGGATTCATGTGCCCATTTCCTCCCATAGACTTACTGTGTGTGGACCTAGGCTACTTTTTACTCGCCCTGAGTATTAATTGTTTATTCATTCATATCTTGCCAGTGGCAACATAAATTTCCAAACTTTTGTATTGTAGAGCATTTACTTGTCCATTCAAACACTTACATGTAGCTCAGATAGCAAAGTTTGACAATTTTTTAATTTGAAGCTCCACGATGTTTATAGCCTAGCCCCAACTGGGATTTGAATCGAGGACTTTTGACGAGCAAGTCTAATTTTTTATTTGTGCTTAATAGTATTTAGTAATGTCCGTACTGTATACACAGTACATCTATATCAAACTCAACACATACATCATATACACACACAAGTGGATCGTCTTTGAAAACAACTATACACTGCAAAAAAACCTATAGAAAAAGCTTAGTCCCTTTTTTTTTCAAAGTGTATTCTGCTCTGTGCACTAGACTTAAGTTGTGTCCACACGATCAGACATAAGTTGCTTGTGACCGGTCATAACTTGTGTCGGTAATAGCTTTGGATATAAAGTTGCAGTGAGAACGATCATCAGACATAATTCTATCGGATATAGCATGACTTATACCAACAACTCCCTGCTTATACCCAACGATTTCGAAGAAGAGCAGGCATAAGTCCGGTAACAAAGTTGTTACCGGTAATAACAAATATGTGTGGACTGTACATTTGCTCTGTTGGACATAACTGTGACCTTTTAAACTTATCCGAACTGGCGATGTCATTTTGGCTTCTTGTTTACCAATTCACATTTCACGCAATTTGAGTCAGAGGTTACGACCTGATAACAACTTGACACACGTCATTTCTGGTCTGCAATTACCGGTAATAACGTGAGTAAGCTTTATCGGGCAAAAACAAGTCGGGTATAAGTTGATACCAATAGTGTGGACGCGTTGGTGGATCAATGGAAAAATTTCAATTACGTGAGACGTATGCCTGGAAAAGATATGACCGGTAATAACTACGTTTGTGAACGCAACTTGATACATCCTTGATATTTCTGATCTACTGTTACATGTACATGGTGTTTATCTGTATCCATCCACCCACCCACATCTTCTTCCGCCCACTCATTTTACTCTGAAAAAAACTTTTCCCATCCGATCTCTCATTCATGCTGTGCATTGAGTGCTGTGATATTCTTGTTATCAAAACAAATTAATCGTACCAGTTCTTCAAGGCTTATTTTTGAGAGGTGAAACATGAAGACCTACATGCTGTAGTCCTAAAACATGCACGGGCACATATTGTATCACGTTCATGTTTACTAAAAAAACCCACATGATGACATACATGTAAATGGTACCCTGGGGTACTAAATAGAAATCCACATTTTTGTTGAATCATTTCTCTATTTTTCAGCATAGTGCCCTGATTTACAAAACTGTGTAAAAGTTATGTTTGCAGTGTGCTTTAATGTTCAAAAGCTCTTCTTGTGCAAAATGTATTCTAAATTGATGTTTTACAACACTAAAGGGCTTAAAAAATAATAACTTCAGCCTCATTTTTACCCCATTTTTTTGTCAGTTTTTGTCATTCTTTTGTGCATTGGTGCAGCTTGGGCATCATAGCTGAAGAAAATACTTTTTTTATAGACACAAGAGGGCATTACACAATGCAGTACACCAGGGTACAACAGTACCCTGGAGTAGCGTGTGGTGCGCCACATGTATACATCTTACATTTTGGCCTGCGGAGTAGTCAATCACTGATGATGCATTTTGATTGAAATAAAAAGCAATGGTATTCAGAAACTGAAATATATGGTATATTTCTTACTGCACTTATGAGGATGTACATGTCAATCATCAAAACCAGATCAGAGCACAAGTTTTTCAAGATACCACATGGTGCTGTAATATAGTAGGTCAGGGGGAAAAATACATGGGGGCGCGGGGCGATTTTGCCCCCGAAATGGCAAAAGAGCCCCCGAAATTTGCAAAAGAGCCCCCATAAATTGCCATAGGGTTCAATACAAACGAGTATCTGGAAAGCGCTGTAACTGAAAAACTAGCCCCCGAAAAGAAAAACAAAAAATTTCCCTGTGAGGTTAATATATTTTGCTGGTGACAGCGTAACTGTCAAAAGTTTTGTGTTCCAGGGTGTGTATTTGTCCATTCAGATACTGCCATAGTAAGGTTAGATATCAAAGGTTGTCAATTCGATGGGACTTCAACGATGTTAAATACATGTTATGATTTTTTTTAATTTTTAGGCAATTCTACATGTATTATGTATGTCCCAAATATCCCAATAAGTTCAACTGTCTAGCTGGTGAAGGGTGCCATGACTACTCTCATACCAAGCTGAGGTCATGAATGGAATTAAGCACTCGCACACGACGAGAAGTTCCAGGAAATTTGGGAGTATCGGAGGAGTCATCATTGTCCCGTCGTCCCTTTTGAGTTCCCTCCCACGCCGACGACATACGTCGGTTTCAGCTGCATGCACGAATTACCAGCCACATGATGCACTCATGATGTGTCTGTGTGTGTGTGTGTATTTTTTCGTTTAGGGTTAAATTGGAAATGCAATGAAGCCATTCGAATTCGAGTGTCCTCCATCTCAAATCATGCTTTGCTCACGCACTGTGCCGTTAATTAGTTCTGGCCAGTGCACTAGTTTAATAACTTGTAGTGTGTGTGTGTGTGTGTGTGTGTGTGTGTGTGTGTGTGTGTGTGTGTGTGTGTGTGTGTGTGTGTGTGTGTGTGTGTGTGTGTGTGTGTGTGTGTATGTGTGTGTGTGTGTGTGTGTGTGTGTGTGTATGTATGTATGTATGTATGTGTGTGTGTGTGTCTGTGTGTGTCTGTGTGTCTGTATGTGTGTGTGTGTCTGTGTGTGTCTGTGTGTGTGTTTATGTCTCTGTGTGTACTTGTGTGCATTTGTCTAGCACACACACACACACACACACATACACATTGATGTAATTACATATAAATCAATTGAATTTTTATGTAAGTTGATGTATTTACATCAATGTACAAAGTGTAGGCCTACATTATGTTTTCCTATTTTGTCATTCAGTGTATAACATGTATTAAACTTGTGCATGTTTGCATACTACAGTATGTGGCCATGTTGGTTGATTTTCCCCAGGCTTTTACCGTATTATACACTGCCCTTTAGATTAAAATGTAGTATACTGAAAGAATCATTGCATTGTTGCCTGGTCTTTTGTACAAATGTTCTGATGGGAACTTAACAAGCTTGTGTATTTCAACCACAGTTTTTTAAACTTTAAAGTATTTAAATAGAGCCACAAACTGGTTAACATGCCACCTGGGTCTCATTAAATGTCTATTGTTTTCATAGTCAAAGACACCATCATACTTCTAATTATACTTCTATGTTAAAAAAAGTTGTCTAACATGATTCACTAAAACTAGAATGATCGCATAATGTAAGTCAGTATTTGTGTATAATTTACATTAGTACTGGAAATCGAGTAGGCACAGGCGTAATTATTCATCTTATAAGGACCTATTTTGGTGATAAACAGTTATATGCAAAGTGCACAAATGCAGTTAATTCTACCTTTCATTTGATGTAATACATAACTAAATGTATCAAGAATTACCAAGTGCTATAGTTTTAAAGACACTATATAACATTTTTGTGGAAGCCTCATTATAAAATAGTTTGTCAAAAGGCTGTGCACTTGACCATATCTGACATGATGTTCTGAGAATGGACCAAATAAACACCCTTTATCAATAACCTTTAGATCAGTGGATGTGCTGATCACTGTGTAAAATATGTAGCAGATAAAATCGGCGACATGGATTATTCTAGCTGATAGAAATTCTGTCCACGAGCTATGGGATAAGGCTGGAATGGTCGTATCAATGATTTTCACTTTACAAGCACTTAAGATCGTAATTTGAACTGTAATTTTTCAGGCTTCATTTTTAGACCTCATCAGAGACACTGGTAACTGGAGACGTCATGTAGGATGCGGGAATTTTTAAACTAGATACAGTAACATTGTTTATATGATGCCTGAATGGTGAAGTTCACTTTCAAAGCACTCATATAGCACTGGAAGTCATTATCCTATACATGTACAATAAGAACCGCTACACACCCATCAACCACACATAATAGGGGGCCCACCTCGCCAGGCCTAATACGGCCACCGTCCGCGTAAAATGTGCAATAGAAGCGCGCTTATAACAAAGAATAGCATTGGGCTGTGTGCGGACGCTAAAACACTTCTCACGATATTGCAAAACCAGCAAAATTAACAAACGCGGGAATTCTGTGATCGAAAACACATAAAGTAATCAGAACGCGGGCATGTACAGCTTATGCACTGATGTTTTTAACATAGAGATCAGTGTAACCTCTCGGTCTCAACGTGCATTGTATGGCTGGAGCGGGTGGGAGGTGCGCGCCTCAATTCCGACCGCAGCAAGTAAAATGACATCGTTCGGCATTTAACGGTGATAGCTAGAACAATCGATCGATCACATGAACTTGTTAATTTCTAATTGGAGTATCTTCAGCATTTTCTTTTAATGTGAGTAGAATTTCAATAGAATGTTGGATGACATACTGATACAAATATGCAAAACTTACTATGGAGAAGGTTGCGGGACACCGACTATACACACAAAACCGCACACCCCACACAACAGACTCTATACACGTGCAACATTGTCTCTCTCAGCATGTGTACAACACCAGTATACTGAAGTTAACCAGAAACAATGTACATGTTTGCCACATTGATGTGTCTTACACCGCATTTAAAAGGTTCAATTTAAAAAGTCATTTTTATGGGCAATTTGGCCACACTTGTAGTTAGGGACATGTGTCATTGAAGAGCTGCGAACATTAGAATTGTGATCCCCTTTTACTCTTAAAGAAGCACAGCCTGATTATAAATTTACATGTCTACATTCATCATCTTACATTCTGTGGGCTTCATGAATTTTTTTTTCTGGTGCTGAAGATTTTAAGATTTTATTCACTGTTTTCAGTACATTAATGCACATCCAATGTGGTAGAGTACATGTACTGTAACATTAGGATCCTACCATTATCACTTCTCACATTCATGCTCACTTTTGTGTAACCAAGAAAGTGTTCGGACTTCGCATGGGTAGAATTAATCGGGGTCCGAACTAGCTCTTGCGCCTTTCACGCGCAAGTAAAATATTTCATGTCGGGGCAAGTAACAGAATTCCCCAAATGTTGAAAATTTACTTGCCGATTGGCAAGTAAATTTTGATCAGGAAATAGGCAAAACTGTCCAAAATCTTCCAAAACAAAATTGTTTTGTGTTCAGTTTAAACGCATGCTAACTTTCATCATTTTATTCACTGTAATCTGGAATTTTATGAGCTCTTTAATTCATAAATCACACTTTTCAGCACTCAGAAAAAAATCATACGTGCAATGTTATAAAAACGGCCCTATTAGTTAATTACAATTAGTGAGAATCATTTTTTATAATCATCTTGAATTTTTTATTTCGGGGGAGTAAATTTTCATTGGGCAGTTTAATTCATGAAACAATGAATAATTTGCGTTGCCAAAGGGCAAGTATGGAAAAAAGTTAGTATGGAGCCTGCAATATATGGAGAGACATCATACACGACATGTCATTCATTACATGTACATACTGTAGAGCTCTGGAGTACATCGTACATGATACATGTACGATACGTGTAGCCTCGAGTACATGTACATGATACATGTACATACTGTACGCTCTGGAGTACATGATACTGTAATAGCTCTGGTTCATAGTACATACCAGTACATGTAAGTTTCTACAACTTTAATCGACATTTGTGAATGGTGTGTAAGATGTACAGATAC
>JZLH01S0107563.1:5975-19395 GCA_001188425.1 Eucidaris tribuloides | reverse complement strand
AGGACCTAGTCTGCTGGAATTTTTTTAGAGTACTGGCTTCATTCAATCAGGGAGTTAAAAGAGAGATTTAATTAAGCAGTAATGTCTCGATGTAGATACCGAGTCGGACGGACTACTCCCGGGGCGCTTCCGGCCCACCAGCTGACCAATGCGGGGTATCACGGGAGCGGTAGCTAGCTTGATCCTTGACTCTGTGCGATTTTTTGAATAGATATATGAAGTAATTTCAGCTATGGTTCAATGAATAATTCCTCAGGAGTATTTCACTTCAGGCATGAACGTTTGCTGGTTTGGTTCAGAACAATCTTGTTTTATGATTCTTGAACAGAATATAAAAAAATTCTAAATAACTCTCAAGTATTAAAGTCTAAGTTACGTTAGATCTATTGCAAATTTGCCAGTCTGCAGGTTTACACGGGGGGGTGGGGGGGAGGGGAGGGTTATCACGTATATTGGGTATATGGGGATGTGCCGCTGGGAAGGGTGACTTTTTCAAGAAAGATTCGTAGTCCTGGTTCTCCCTTTCATTAAATAACTCCTTAGACATGCAGCCTTGCAGGGTCCCATTTTTCACCAAAAAATCCTAATAGTAGACATGTGTCCCTTATCATTTGTTTTGTTCCGCTCTCTCACAATTTTCACATTTTCACCATGCTTAAAGCACAATCACTCGCATTTTTCACATTTTTGGCGCAGTTTGCACGCAAAAACTCACATATTTCAAATTTTTGCCATGCAAACATTTTTGGGCACCACGCCCTTAACAAAAAGCTTGATCCACCACAGAAAATATGTAATATCTAAAGTTCTAAAGTGTGAAACATGGGGCCATTTTTCACAACAAAAATCCGTAGACATGGGTGCCTATTTACAGTAAAAAGACCCTTGGATGTGGGTATGGGTTTGGAGTTCTCAGCCGCACACCCCCGTCCGACTATAATCTAAGTGACACTTTTCTTACAATTCGGTGACTTTATCAGGGTATCGTGGTGAAGGGTAACATTTCTTTCATTCCGATTCCCAGTTACTACCAGTGGTAAACCCAACATCCTTGTCATTGTCGTCGATGATCTGCGACCATCTCTGGGTTGTTATGGCGGTCCTATTTTCTCACCAAATATTGATCAACTGGCGGCCCAATCTGCAGTGTTCACAAACGCCATGGTCCAGGTGAGTTATCTAGTGGTTGGCCTCTGGACTCATTAATCCATTAATGCGTAATACACCTATCAATTGTAAGACGCACCCCTCGACCCCCGGGAATGGTGTGTCATGGGTGGGTCATTTACCAACAAATAATGATGCAGGGTACCGTCATGGAAGCATTTGGTCCGTCACAGCATGGTGAATGGGGTGCGTCAGTTTGTATACGTTTAAATAGGCCTAGGCACAGTCATTGTAAGAAATGGTCTGTCATAGTCGAGACACACAGGTGCGTCATGGTATATGAAAATCCGACTCACGTTTGACAAGTGACGCACCATTCCCGGGGTCAAGGGGTGCGTCTTACAATTGATAGGTGTATAAAACAGTGATGCCAAGTGTTCCTTTTCTGCAGGATTTAGTACTTTTTTTTAGTTGCAAATACTTGTGATTTTGTGCAAAAAACTGCAAATTGCCTCAAAATACTTTTTTGTGGGATCACTTTGTGGACATGTCTATGGAAAATATATAAAAAATACTTCTTTTCAAGCCAAAATACTTTTTTCAGACTGAAAATACTTTTTTTTGTAACTAGGTTGGCATCTCTGTTAAAGTGTCAAGCATGTATCTTTTACTGTACATAATGTAGATGTATTTCAATTACCATTTCACCTACAAAATTGAGAGCGCTTCATCAGGGTGGGGGGGGGTATTCTGTTCCCCCACTTGGAGCCATTGCGCCAACTATTGGTCACCACCCATTAGAGGGCAGTCAGTTTATGTAGAAGGCAGTGTATATTTTCCTTTTTAGATTTTTTTTTGGGTAGAAAATACAGTGATTGATTTTCACCATTTATCAATATCAATCAATAAATGTGATTTTAAAAAAATGCCCAATGCATTGCACCAGACTTTACCCATTAGCATGTCCAATTTCATGCTACATTCATGTTTTTCCTCCTCCAAAAATAGTTTTACCAAGCTATCCCCACTTTTACAACCTGGTAATGGTATGGTGGTACCACCACTGAATTTTATATTCAAATGGTATGTCACATACTTGTCACAATTAACTATCAATACTCTAGTGATATTGAGATATTTTAACTTGTATCGATCATGTGTCAATTTGATGTTTAATTTGTGATGGGACATAAATCTTCATATAAACAATAGTAGAATTGTTTGCCTGTTCAAGGTAATGTATTAAGAAAATAATTGTTTATTAAAAACAACCTGTTTTAAATAGATTGCTCAGTATGACTATGAAATTTGATTTATCAAATTCCTTCACTTGTTCATTATATTGATGGGAGATTGACTTCTGTAACGAAGTAAGAAGAAAAAAGTCACACCAAAGATATATAAATCAAGCACTATTTATAAGACAACAACCAATAAGTATGACTGAGTGAAGAATAAAAGAAAGTATTGTACTTAATACACGACAGTAAACTTTTCTGATTTAATGCCAATTACATGTATCCTAGGTGAAGGTGTTCTGGTGGAGTTGATTGTTTCTGCCGTCTGTGCAGAGAGGGGTTCCATGTTACATTTTCATTCTTCAGGAAGATGATTTATCCACATTGCTGTTCTGCACCTTTAGCAGTGAAATCGGGACCTGGTGAATACTGGGGTGATAAAAAAAAATTGCAGGGGCCCTCTGGGAGAGCAGTGTTTGTCACAGAAGAGGCTACCCTGGGTAAAAAAAGACATCATCATCATCATCATCATCATCATTATTATTGTTATCTGCAGCAATCCTTGTGTGCACCAAGTCGAACATCATTCCTGACAGGTCGTAGACCCGACACCACTAAACTCTATGACTTTGGTTCCTACTGGAGGACTAGTGCAGGGAACTATACCACACTGCCTCAACACTTCAAGGAAAATGGTTATTTTGCTGCATCTGTTGGAAAGGTATTCCATCCAGGTAAAGAAATTCACAAAAATAATTGTCTTCAGTTTTGGTTTTTATCCAATTAATCCTTTCTCCATCATGGTCAACTCAAACAATTGAACAAATTAAGCTTCAAACACATACATAAGCTGATGTGTACCCGAGGCTCGCACATGCCCAAACTTGGCAAAATCATGGATGTGTTGCACCATTCTTGTGAGCCACATACAATTTTTGGAGGGGCATGGCGACCCAATACTTAGTTGGAAGTACTTTGTGTGATATTTCATTCCCCTTCGTAAGACATGATTAAACTAGACAAAATCATCATCTTCACATGAAAAAGTTATGCTGTATAAAATGGAATGTACCCAGGGAATTTGATGACCAAGTTGGTAGCACACACTAGTGCTGGGCGATATTTTGATAATCCTGAAATTATTTGATGTTGAAAAAATATTTAAAATTTGATAATGATCTCATGATTATTTCAGAATATTGCCGGAGGCATGATATGGCCCAAAATATCATTGATTATGGAAACCTAATGGGGTAAATGCATGCACTGCAATGGGAGGGACAAAGAAATCCCCATAGCTATGAATACTCTGCACAAGAGTGCTTCTGCCCATAATCATATAGGTAGAAACAGGGAGGTGGGGATAAAAGAGAGACCTCCATGCTATTCAGCTATCAAACTTGTGGCATCAAGAGCAGTAGTGCATTTAGTGTAATTATTAACAAATATAACACCTCTGTCAACATACTGCCCACCAAAATTTATAAAATTTATAAACAATCAAATCTCTCGATGTACTTTAAAGTTAGTGCCACTGTCTGGAAAGCAGATTCAAGTTCAATGGGGTCATCTTTTTTCATCTAATTCATTCAAATACAAATCAAGCATTAGATTTATTTATACAGAAACATGAAAGCTTTAAAGTGCAATAGGAATGCAACTTGTTTAACTCACCAAGGTGCCTTGCTTTGGACAAGGAGTTGAGAGAGTGAGTTATCCAAACTTGCCAAGGCAACATGGCTAGAATGAGGAAGTGAGAGGGTGACTTGTTTAAGTGCACCAAAGCATGCTCTTAAAGAAGAGAACATGAGCAGATGATTTATTAAACTTGCATCCTCTTCTCCTTGGTGTGAAGAATTTTCCTATGGGAGTTGAATAAGTTGTGTTTTTACTGAACTTCTAAGTTTTCATAACTAAAACAGCGTTTGTTTTGTAGTGATGAATTGTTGTGTTGTTTATCTGTCTTCCTTCCCCAGGTATAACCTGTGGGAACAATGATGACATGCCATACAGTTGGTCCATCCCTGCCTACCATCCATCAACCGAACTATATCAAAATGCTAAGGTACAGTATGTCTGTTTCAAGCTGAAACATAAGGATGACATACCTGAACAGATACTTGCATCAGATATCAGATCGGCCTGATATTTTATCCTGCGTCCAAATGTTGTGATGGAAATGTTGTTATAGAGTTGACCGATAGGGGTCGATGTTTTATATTCAATACAAAGTTGAAACATAAGGATGACATTGTCTAGAGCTGAACAGATACTTACATCGGATATCAAATCAGGCTGATATTTTATAATTTGTCCAAATATCACATCAGCAATATTTTAATAGAGATGGCCAATATGGGGTCAATGTATTATAAACAATACCAAATTGTTTTTTGTTATATGAATTACTTGACATGTTTATGGATTTTCTTTCTTATCAAAATTTTGAGGTTTTCAATTTTTCAGAACTTTGATTTACCAGCTTGTTATAGTTAGTATTTACAGTCAAACCTGTCTTAACGGCCACCTCTCTATAGCAGCCAACCTGTCTATAGTGGCCACTAAAAGTGTTCCTGTGAAGACAAATCATGTGTTATAGAACCTGTCTATAGTGGCCACTTGTCTATAAAGGCCACATTTTTGCTTTCCCTTGGATGGCCACTATAGACAGGTTTCACTGTAGACGTAAGTGGGAGAGAGTGATTGAGCTGAAGGGGGGGGGGTGTTTACAGATTATTGGTGATGTTGGATAAAAAGTGAGAAGGTCAAGTGAGGGAAACTAAGATAAAAGAGGTGCTGGCAGGGGTCAGGCAAAAGGGAAAATATAAAGTGTCACAACACACAATCACTAAAGAAACTCTTGACAAATGTACCACTTGTCAATGCTGGGTGGAAAAAAAAATGACGAAAATTAATTATCATTTAGAATCCGAATGATTATGAATTGATATTGGTCTTATATCCAAAACAAGTCTCACTCAAGTTACGAACAGTACATGACGTATCCAAATAGTTCAAGAAAATAGATACAATTTTCCCATACTTTTGAAAAATCGCTGTCTAATGTTTCAAATCGTACAGGTAGTGAATTGTATAACTTTGGAGCTACTATAAAGAGAATGATATGTCTCATCAAACAGTTTTTGTTCTTGGTTCGACATGCAAGTTGGAACTCCTGTAATATGAGAGGTGGTTTGGGCGTATGACTACAGATCTTAACCCATTAGAGACTACAGTGTAAGAACAAGATATCTCATGCTGGGGTTTATGGAGAATGTGTGTTATATTGAAATCAAATCACATCCCATGGGTTAGAAACAATGAACCATGATATTTTTTCCATCTTCATAATATAGCAATTCCTTTTGCTAATTTCACGCCAGGTTTGTCCAAACATGGATGGAACATTACACGAGAATGTCATTTGTCCAGTTAACGTTTCTACGATGCCAGAGAAAACGCTTCCAGACCTGCAAGCTTTTGAAAGAGCGGCGGAAATCTTGAAAAACCTGTCGATGAACAATATGAGAGGATCAGACAGTAGTGATGCCCATGTGGCTGATCCACTTGGGATGAAACCACCGTTCTTCCTGGGTGTTGGATTTCGTAAACCCCACATTCCGTGGAAATACCCTGAAGAATATAAATCACTCTATTCACTGGATTCGATTAAAATTGCCTCTAATCCATTGATACCTGAAAAGCTGCCAAGTGTTGCATGGGTGGACTTTCATGCATTACGAATTAGGGCGGACATTCGAGCTCTAAATTTAAGTTTTCCATACGGATTGGTTCCACTGGATTATCATGTAAGTGCAGAAAGAAAGAAATAACATGAATTTTGTGCTAAAAGCATACAAAATGCATTGCAGCCTTTGACTGCTTATCGGTCTATTTAGTGGCATAACATGGATCAACGTATGGGAGGCGATGGGGGGGGGGGGGCAGCCAGTGGAAAACGTGGATGTGGACATAATAGTCTTTTGAAGATAGATTTTTATCCCTGAATGGGTTGATAATGGGTATGATTAAACTTTGAATAATTAAATGCAATGTTGTCTTTAAAAAAAAGTCATTTGATTTGTATTTCCTTTTTTTTAATTTAAATTGTGTTGTTACATCTACAATTTGTAGAGACCCTCTCTTCTTTCCCTCTAGCTAAAAGTTATATACAAAATTTTGAGAACTCAGACTCTCGGATCAATTTCCTTTGATATTTAACAATGGAGACAGGGGTTAAAAATCTGACTGTAACCAAGCAAACTGTCCTAGTTTTGTGCCCTGCCTTAGTCCGTTTAGTCACAATTAGCAGATACCCTGCATACAATTTGTCCACAAGTTTATGCCTGAAGGGAAAATGAGTAATTATGAACAGTGAATAAGGGTTAGATGTTTAAGAAATTCATCAAAAGGAATATTTGCCAAGTTCGAGTTTTGAGTGAGTTTTTCACAAATTTTTGGAAAAATGGGTGTTAAATATTTCAAATGTCGGAGTAGAATCTTGTTATTTTGATTTCTTGTAATTGCCATGACTTGTATTTTTGCATTTATTTATCCATTTATTTTTTGAGGATAGCCCTTTTCAGTTGTGTGTAATTAAGATATCCTCTGCACAAGTGTGCAATCAAAAATATGCATTGTGTGAAATGAAACAAACATATACAAAGAATAATAGAATCTACAGTTTAACAAAGATGCTTAATACAATGACAAATATGAAAAATAGTAGTTGAAAACTTGAGACTGTGGTGTTATTTTGTTATAATACATCACTTTTTTTTCTGACCATTGCCTGCCCAGGCACTTATGAGACAGAATTACTATGCAGCAGCATCCTACACTGATTACCAGGTTGGACGACTACTTAAGGCCCTTGAAGATGGTGGATTTGCTAACAACACTATCATCCTTTTTGTTGGTGATCATGGTGAGTGGTGGTTATATATTGAAGTTTGAAATGGAGGGTAACCTCATTGAAACTCTACTCTAAGCTCCAAAGTTTTCTGCATTAAGGATTTTCCGTGGAAATGCAGAATTTGAGGTATAACTTGGAAAACGGCATTTTGAACGAAAAATGAAAAAAAAATCATACATTAAAATTTCCCCAAAATAAGATTAATAAATATTCATTGAATAGAACTAAACTAACTTACCAAGAAAATGCCTAATAAAGCCAAATAAATCATGCTTTACATGTAACTATGTCCACAAACCCAAATTAAAACCCCCATGGGCCTTGTAAGCTTGAAGTTATTTGTGATGTTTTCAAAAAAATATTCAAGTCAGAAAATTGCAAAATTACAACGTGGAGAAAAACGGAACATGACATTTGTAAAACAGAAAATTTTTGACTTTACTATATTCTGTAGGACCCTGGTCTGTCCTTTTGTTTGCTGTTCGTGTCGCTTGTCATCTTCTTAGTTTAAAATTCATTGAATTTATACCAAACTTGGTGGGAATCATCCTTTGGAGAAGGAGATCCAAGATTCTTCAAAATGATAAAGTAACCCCCTTGGAACCCAGGGGCAAGGTCCCGAAGTGCCAAACTTAAGTCAGTTTCAAACATCATCTTCTCTAGATCTTCACATGGTGGTCCCATTGGGACTCTTAGAAGAGGAATGATGAGTTGGGGGGGGGGGGTTGAAGCTATTTGAATTATTTGCTTTCTCTTCTTTTTTTTTAATGCATGAATGGATTTAGTTTAATGTTTCTCTTTTTTTTTCTAATTGTTCCACTTCCAGTTTCAAATATGGGACCTTGTTCTTAATCACTGTTTTATTGAGAACTTGACTTTTCTTGGTTCCTAGTGGTTTAGCTGTTTTCTTACTGCTCTGTGCTCTCAGATAATTGGTTACTATTTCATTCATATTGTCCCATCCTTAAAAAACTAAATTATGCATAATGTAATTACTTGTCAAGCTGTCAGCTTATGTTTTTTTATCAATATCCCAAATAATTTTTTTTTTCAGGATTATTACAAATAGTAATCAAAAAAGAAATTACATTGTCATTAGTATTGTACTAATATATCTTCTCTGTTATCACCTTTAAGTCATAAACATTTAAGATTTGACAAATTAAAGATATAATACTTAATGATATATATTTATTTTTCTTTAGGATGGCATCTTGGTGAGCATGGCGAGTGGTTAAAAATGTCAAATTTTGAGCTGGCAACAAGAGTACCACTCATAATCCACATTCCTGGAGTCACAGACACAAAATGGACATCTCCTAAAAAGTTTGCGCTCCAAGAGCCCTTTGCCATGAAACGGAATGAAGTGCCAGATGTTTCAGAGACTAACAAGTTAGACCAAAATGATCAGTATTCACAAGGGAATCATGCTCAAAGAAATGGTATTGACATTGATGAGTTTGTGGAACTTGTGGACATCTTTCCAAGTCTTTCTGATTTAGCTGGTCTCTCTGTTCCGCCAGTGTGTCCACCAAAGCCATTTAAAGTGCAGTTCTGCTCAGAAGGTTTCAGTTTTGCATCACTTATTCGTTCGTCAGCCGATATCCACCTAACCAGACCTTACAAACGCTGGAAAAATGCTACTTTTAGCCAGTACCCACGACCTGGACTAATCCCTGATAAATATAGCGATATACCACACCTCGCTAACATCACCATCATGGGATATTCCATGAGAACAAACAAACATCATTACACTGAGTGGATCAGTTTTAATCATACCACATTTGAAGGTGATTGGACAGACGTCAAAGCTAGGGAATTGTATATCGTGGGAACTGACCCTGATGAGAACAATAACGTTGCAGATGAAGCTGAGTATAAGGACTTGGTTAAGACGCTTTCAGTTCAGTTGCAACGGGGATGGCGGGACTGCCTTCCCATATCACGTTAAAGTACTTCCAGAAACAAGAGCTGACAAAAAGAGGCTTTTACATATATCTGAGTATTAACATGTTAAATTGCTTCATGTATTAATTGTGTCTAGGCACTATTTGCTTCAGCGCATGCATTATGGTTTTGAAGCAAATAGATAAGCTACATACATATGTGATTTTGGCTGGTCTTACTGATAATTCCACAACTGTACTGCTAGGGAGAGTAGGGGTGGGGTGGTGGGCAAACTTTTCTCAAGGAAGTTTTACTGAATGAATGTTCAGAAAACATGGGAAGAATGTTTTCCAATGTTTGGGAAGCAGAAATGCATGCCATTAATTTTATTAAATTTCATTGAATTTTATTACTTGTCAAGAGCTTGCCATATATGTACAGTGCACTCCTGTTATAGCAAACACGGTTATGACGAAATCCTGTTACATCAAAGTAGAAATTCAGGTCCTAAAATCATTATCTATGCATATGCTTTCACTGTTTCGTTATAAAGAAATTTCGATACAACAAAAGAAAACTGCCGGTCTCAAGGATATTGCAATAACGGGAGTCGCCTATACTTACATGCAAGAACTTAACCTGTGTTTAGGTGAAATATTTCATTCAAAAGAAATGATAATATTGAAAAAAAATCCTCTGTAACAGCATGCAATTATACCTGAATCAAATATATTGTTTAAGGTTTCTGCTGTGAAAATTTCATGATGTACATTTTCTCGTTGTACATTTATTATCAGAAACAGCTAAGACATTCAATTTTTTGTGTAGCTTTCTATGGGCTCAATTTCTATCAGGGGCATACTTTAATTCAAACAGATATGTGAATATGGTACTTGTTTTTATTGAAGTAAAACATTCAAGACAAATCCTGCGTGGGTTGATACACACTCTAAGTGTATATTTCAACTCATTTGCTTATAAGGCATTTTGACTAGTCTTCCCCCCATCATATCACTGACTGCCTCATACGCTCTAGTTAGTGTATACATTAATATATTAGTATATGAGGGATTTTGACTTCTCCCATTCATGTCACTGCTTGCCTTGGTATACAGTCTAGTAAGTGTATATGTTACTTGTTTCTTCTCAAGTAAAAACATTCAAGACAAATCCTGCCTTTCAATTCATTTGGTTAAAAGGCATTTTGATTTTTCCCAATCATATCACTGCCTGCCCTGAAATACACTCTAGGTAGTGTATATATTAGTATATGTTTCAACTCAAATTATTATGGGGCTTTGTGACTTCTCCCAAATTGTGTCACTGCCTGCCTTGACATATACTCTAGTTAGTGTATATTTTGGTATATATTTTAACTGATTTGGTTATAAGGCATTTTGACTTCTCCCAGTCATATTAACGACTGCCTTGATACACACTGTATAGTTAGTGTATAGTATACAAATATACCAAGCTGTGAGAAAGTATAGTGGAAATTATCTATCTGAGGAGGGACTGGCATAGTAATATTTTTCCGAGGGGCGAAGCCCCAAGGAAATATATTACTGCCAGTCCCTCCGAAGATAGATAATTTCACTATACTTTCGAATTTAATGCTTGGTATATTTGTTTTATATCCCTCCCACTTAATAAACTTGAATAATAATGTTAAGCGAACTCTAAAGAGTAGTGCTATTAATGAGTATTATCGCAGTCTGCTTCCGAAACGGAACCGTTTCTACGCAACTGACCAATTTGCAGTGCAGTGCAGTATGTACACAGCCGGCACACGTTGCCTGCGGGCTGGCACAGTAAGCCGCAGCCGTACGCGATGCGAGTTAATTTTTTTGTAAATTTTCCGCATTTCAATTTATGATTCATAAATCGGCGCTAATAATCCGAAGGGTCAACGTGAAATCTTCACTGTAACACCAATGAAATGTTGAAAATAACACGGTAATTAGTATACATGTACTAAAATTGTCATTTTGAGTTTTGCGGCGAATCAGATGCCATTTTGATTTCGGGTAATGAGCATGCGCAGTATACGGAGTGCTTCCGAGACAAAAATAGTGACAAATATATGGAGCTGTGGCGAGGATTTTTAATTTCTAGTGAAATTATTTTTGATTGTATTAGCATCAATCAACCAATTGCGATTTAGAAAATGCTCATGAATATTCAAAGAGGGATATAAATTTGTATATTTTTAAACTCATTTTGTTATGGGGTATTGTGACTTCTCCAAAATTGTGTCACTGCCTGTCTTGACATACACTCTAGTTAGTGTATATTTTGGTTTATATTCCACATACTAAGAATCTTGCTATAGGATTGGCCAAGAGTTGATCATGTAATAAAGCGTAGTTTTCCCATCAGATCACTCGAGAAGAAAAGTTTGTTACACTCGATAGATAGTCAATTGATAGTCAGAGTGTAACGCACTTTTATTTCGCGCGTACTCAAAATGTTGATAATTGACGCATTAGGACTGTGTGTACTGAAGAGATCAGCGAAACAAAAAAGTACTAACACCATCTCGGCAGCGCGCGTATTTCACACGCGCAATACGCAACATGCATGTACGCTAATGCGCACGCGCGCGCATCGAACGTCGACGCCCCTGGTGATGCGCACCTAGGTGTTGGTCGGGCGCGTATTCCATATTTGGGCCCATATGTCTTTTTTTTAGAGAAGATAATCACTCCTTTTGTTTCTATAGTTAAATAGTTTTCCGATGTGGAACTATAAAGCAAATAATCAACTTTTGGTTCAGGCAATGCAGACAAACTATCACTTCCTCGGCCGATCCGAATGTATACGCTATCTTTCCTCAGCTTCGCTTCGGAAGATAGCTACATCCAGATCCGCCTCGGAAAGTGATGTTTGTCCCATTCACCTTTACCAACGTTGTTTATTTGCTTAATATATTTTAACTCATTTGATTATGAGGGATTTTGACTTCTCCCAATCATGTCACTGCTTGCCTTGGTATACAGTCTAGTAAGTGTATATTTTGGTATAATTCATTTGGTTATGTGCAATTGTGTTGTGGCATGGTATGAAGGTTAATATATAATGGATAGTGGAATATTTTTGCCAAAATATCAAGCTTAAAGGTTACCAAACATTAAAGGCAGGGGATCTCTTTGCATGCCTAAAAATTAACATTGTTTAAATACAATGGCATTTAGAAGAAAATGTCATCTGGGAACCTTTAGCAAAATATAGGAGCTAGAAACTCAGTTTTAGTGGAATTACAGTGACCGTTAGACTCAGATTTGAATTTTTTCTCGCAAGAAAAAAATTCCTATCATAGAACGTACACTAAACGGCTATTGTTTTTCTTGTGCATTTTTCAAATTCTAGGCAATCACTGACCTCCAGATTTCACAGACATGCCCTTCATCAATAGCCTAAGGGCATGGGTTATCTTTTCCCGGTCTGCGGGGATGTTTTGCAAATGAGATCCACTGCCTTTAAATCATTTAGCAACACATGTTCTCAATGACAATTTCAAGTGATGAAGTTTAAAGGTGAATGGTCAAAGGTCAATGTACTTTGCATTAAAGACACATTGTGGAACACTCGTTAATTAGAAAGTTTGGAAACTTTGTTATCAGACCTACTTAATAGCGTTTGAATGGACAAGTAAACACAATAGAACACAAAACTTATGCTGTGAATAGCAAAATATATACAGATGAGTATCAGTCTATGAATTAAAGCCCAAGTTCAGTTTTGGTCGATGAGAAAAAATTTCTGTCAATCTTTCACAAAGTATTCTATTGTCACCCCAGACATCAGAAAACAACATCAAACCTACTGAAAATTGTTTTAAGTGACAAATTCTGACATTTAAATTAAATAAGCACATCTAGCAGTATGCACAAAAATACCTATGTGAAATTTTGGGGGTCCCCACCCCCATCCCCCCCCCCGAGATTTTACATAAATTTTGATAAATTTCTCAAAAATGTGAAAGTTTCAGAGCAAGCAATTGTCATGGCATTGATAGAGCGTATAGGTGTATCTAAAAAAACATAATTGTAAAGAATTTCATTTTTTACCATTTACCAAAGCTAAACTGTGGCTTTAATGTCCTGGGGATGGATAACATATTAGTCTATAGGGAAAAACAGGAATGGTTGCTAATTGATTTTCATATTTTTAAAGCAATTAATGATAATTTTTATGCCTCCGCAACGAAGTTGCCGGAGGCATTATGTTTTCGGGTTGTCCGTCCGTCCGTCCGTTACCGGATCTCGTT
>JZLH01S0107556.1:17041-28290 GCA_001188425.1 Eucidaris tribuloides | reverse complement strand
CATCCAACGTGACATCATCATCAATCCTACCAACTCTGTCCCTCGCCCCAACTCCCATGCAACCCACCCCTTCCCCATCAATGGCACTGTCCACGGAGCCAATGCTGACAACAGTTGGTCCAGTGGAACTCTCCATTCTCCAGTGGTTTGGCATTGCTGTCGGAGGGGCTGCTGTACTCTTTGCATTGTGTAAGTGGAACACAAAATTTATTCAGTTCTAATTTGATGTAGATACATGTTAGTCATCTTTTCAGATGTTTTAAAGATTTGTATCAAATGTGAATATGAATTTGATTTGTGAGTTTTGCCATTCCTTACCCTTGCAATGGGCATCACATACACAGGTATTATAAGGCATTTTGATACCAATTGAACAGCGTAGGAATTTAGGAAATAACCTAGGGCGACAGGTGATTTAGCCCTTGGCAAAGCCCAAATCGCCCCCTAAAATCCCCAAAACCCAATTCTTTGGGGCAACCATTTCCTTCAGAATCACCCTCAGATTTGCTATGAAAAATTTCACATTTATTATGGCATTGAAACATAAATGAATTAAATAGTTGCTTTTATGGATGAAGCACTGGCTAAAACATCGGCAATCTTTCATTGCATTCTTCAAATTCTGATGTGCAACGAAAAAGTAGCCCCGGTAATGGAAAAATAGCCCCAAGGCTCTAATAAAAATCACCCTTAAAAATGAAGATTAATTCCTACCCTGCAATTGAATTTACATACTACTGTGATCAACAAGTCATGCAAGTTCACTTTACTGACTTCTGAAAACAACCTCAGTGTAAAAACTATGTGGCAAATTTTCTTCTGTATTATTAGCAGAGAGCAGGGAGGTGGAATAGAGTACTAAGTTTGTATAAAATAAATCAATTTACTAAGCAGAAATATCACGGTTGGTTTGTGTTTAGGCATTAGTGTGAAGCCACAGTCAAACATACACACATAAAATGTTTCATGATATGATATACCAGAGTATCAGCCAAAACCTATTTTATTATGCCTTGTACATTGTACCTAACAGGATATGAAATCTGTATCATTTACTAGGACTTTGGAAAGCAGGCAAGAAATGCACAGAGGAGGCAAACGTGTTACACATGAATGTAACCAGTGATGAGTAGATAAATTAAAGTGTAGAATTAGTCATTTTAAATGGCATTGTATTGTTCAAGACAACAAACCAGCACCTTATAGACACTACATGTAGTTAACATTGTAGGGGGTCAATTTTATACAATTTGTTATCCTTTGATGTGTGGAGTACTTGAATGGTCAAGTAGTCAAGTAAACACCCCAGAACATAAAGGTTGAGACAATTTTGCTTTCGCTAACAAAATATGTACAGATATATATTGGCACATGAATTAATGTCATGTGGACAAAAATTGTGCTACACAGCAATCTATGGGGAAACACTGGGTTGTCACATATTGATTTTCACTTTTTGACCTGATGGAGATGATTTGATTTCACTTTAACACATATTTTCCATAGACCCCAACACAAGTTAACTCGTACTTAGTCTCCAACGGGTTAAAGTGATAGGCTAACATTGTGGAGATTCAATTTAAAAAATTGTCAAACTCTGATATCTGAACTACATAGTAGTGTTCAAATGGACAAATAAACACCCTAGAATACAAAAGTTTGGAAAGTTATTCTGCCTCTGAGAAGATATGAATGAATAAACACTTAATAATACTCGGGGCGAGTAGAAAATAGCCTAGATCTACACACAGTAAGTCTGTGGGAGGAAATGGCCAGGTGAATCCGGTCAACTTACGATTCTCACTTTTTTAAACCACTAAATAATTATTTTGAAATACAGTTTTTTCAGGGCTTCTTTTTTAGACCTTTTCAAAGACACATGGAGCATGGAGGATTATGTTACTCACATTTTTTTAACTGTGGTAAATGTTGGACAGTGGCTTTAAAGCACTTATCGATCATTTTTAAGTGCAAATTTTCCAGGGCTTCATTTTTAGACCTTATCAGAGACACTGGTTGCATGGAGGAACGTGTACATGTAGCTCAGATCTGTTTAACTGGAAACCTGCTTTAATGATGCCTTTAATCTTTTACCCTTTGTAGTCCTGATCTATCACTGTGTCCAAGTACGGCAGCGGGAAGTCTATCGACAGAAGAAAGTCTTGAAGAAGGAGATTCTGGATTTCTCCCAGAGCAACCGTCAAGATCGCGTCACCTCGTGGAGGAACAGTCTGGCGCTGGACGCCATGGCAATGCACATAGAGCTCCCTCATGTAAGTAGACCCTGTTAAAGTTTGTATCAGGACAACTCACCCGGAGGACAACAACCCAGGAGACAATTCCTACCTGGGAAGGGGCAACTTCCCCAGAGGCCAAATTCCGTAAAGTGCAACTTTTTCGGAAAATTGAAAGTGATTTTTAGCTGTGTATGCAATATATAATCAGAAACAATATTTCATACATGCTCCTATGAAAAAAAATCCATTGTTATGAACTATGAAAAAAATGGCAGTTTATGGAATTTATATTACATGACATGTGGGGAGCTGCGTGCATAAAATTACCATAACACTTTGAAACTTCACTTATTCCTTGGTGGATTTTCGCCAAACTTTTATTAATATGTTTCTCTCATTTTTCTGCTTTTGTTAGAATCAACTTGACATCAGGGTGGACTTTCCCTTTAAAGGACAGTGACATGATTGGGAGCAATTAAAATGCCTCTCAAACCAAACTGGTTGAAAAATATATCAATGGATACACCACTTGGAGTGTATCTCCTGGTTAGAAGGATTTATCTTGAATCTGTTTACTTAAGCCAAATCAAGCAAGAACATACTAGCACTTTGTGTCTCTTGAGGCTCGAGAGAATTCATCCATCGAAAAACTATAACAGATGTGTCTGTACAAGGCACTACTGTTGGAAGTTATCTTAGAAGAGTCAACTTTGATACAAATTTTCAAATAGTAATCCTTGCCACGTTTTACTATGATTCTAGAATAGTTTCAAAGTAAGAATTGTGGTCAGGGATGTGCAAGTCATTATTTCTATTACATTATCAATACAAACCGGTAGTTTAGTACTTTAAAATTGGTGTGTTGAAAGTTGATGATCCATAGCGTAGTGAATTTGGTTTTATGAGATAAACTAATAACGACATGTTAACACGGAATGTTTTCTTTCGTGAGTTTAAATTTTGCTCATAATTTACTAATCGCGGTTACGTGTACGTCGCAAGACTTAGCGTAGGGCACTGATGGATAACGGAATAAATCACGTGACTTGGTAACGGTGATCGGGGACAATTTTGGAAGCCCGTGACGTATTGCGTCACGGATTTTTTTTTTATATGTCTTAGCAATTTTGAAAAAGGATGAAGTTTACCGTCCGATTTTAACCAATCATAATTTTACCCAAGATCTTCTATGAGAGGTGTTATTTATTATAATCTTCAATTGGATATGATTTCAGCTGATTTCATTCATTTAGATGTTTTTTGATGTGCAAATCATGGACACGAATCTCAAGGACTACCCCCAATTATGTCATTTACCTTTAATATATTGTCATTGTCACAAGATGTAATGACACATTAGACCAGTAACTACTTGATCTTGAGATCTTAACATGCTTTGTCATATTGCCTTCCATCTCCATTCCCTTACAGGAAGACAGTGTTGACATGCAGGCAATGGACAACCTAGGCTTTGACGATGTGTTCCTGGATAACGACGAGAAATCTGCCGGCACAAACTCGGTCCCTCCACAGACCAACTTATGATGCCTGACATAAGCTGTCGATGTATTCATGGATGCCATGCAAACCTTGTTCATAAACCACTTTCGTAATGGATGCACACTCGTGCATGCTTTTCTCTCTGTGAGCTACAGTATTTCATGTACCTGTTTCCATGAACACACTTCAATACTTGAATGTACCTGTGATACTTCAGTTCGTCGATTGTCCTGCAGAAGGGCCCTAGCATATGCTCCCGGCAGAAGAGCCTTAACAGCAAATTTTATCTAGTTTGAGAAATATTGCTGTCTTTGATATTTGCACTTACAGACTTACAGAAGGATCCAAAAACATCACACTACTGTGATTTCATGTTAAAAAAGGCAATGATTTTCAAGTTAGAGACAATTTAGTGTTAAGGCCCTTTTGCTTGGAATATTTGCTAGGGCCCTTCTGCCGGACAAGCAACGAGTTGTTACTTTGTCTGATAAGCCTCCAGCGAGCTATTCTGCCCTACTTACTATGGCAAAAGGAAACAAGTGACAAAATGTCATTTCTTTGAGAAATTTGCATCTGTCATTTACAATGGCTTCAATGCAATATCATGGCATATTAACAAAAAGGCAGTGACATGATTGGGAGAAACAACAAATGCCTCTTGACCCCAAACTGGTTGAAAGATATATCAATGGATACACCAGGTGAAGTGTATCTCCCTGCTGGAAGGATTTGTCTTGAATTAGTTTATTTAGTGAGATTCAAACATGAACATACCAGCACTTTATTTCTCCTGTGCCCTGAGAGAAATTAATCCCGTGGAAAGCTACACATTAAGTCTGTCACAAGGCATACTGATGGAAATTATTTTAAAATGAGTCACCTTTTGACTACAATATTTTCAGAGTTTACGTGATTCTAGAATAGTTTTACCCCAAGTCAAGAACTACCCCCAATCATGTCATTTACCTTTGACTTAAAATCTTTCAATAGAATGATTATTTCTTCTCCAAATTTGGCCTGTAGGTACAGTATGCTTAGGATGTTAAAAAAAATTACAAATGACTGATCTTTGAGTGATTTTTAATTTGATTCCTTTTGGCAGAGTAGGGTAGTAGTAGTTTGCCATTCTTAAACACAAAGGTGTGTATAAAATTTGAATATATTATGAAACTAGTCTCTAGTCTGATAACCCATTGACCCCTGGAGACTAATGTATTATACTGTGTCTTTTAAGTCTCTTGAACAACATGAAGAGTGAAAGCTTTTTTTTTTTTGTGGTTTTACACAGATTGAAATAACCTTTTTTTCATCAACATGTTATAACTTACTGCTATGATCTTCATTGACTCTTTTGATAATTTCAAGCTCCTCTAATTCACCAGTACTAACTAAATATATAACAGTAAATCATCATGTGACTTGGAAAAGGCCGTTAGAAAGCATAGACTTGATACAATGTTAATGACCTTTTTCCACAGACAACAAAATGTATTTTTTTTAAACAGAGGATATGTACATCTGTTAGATTGGCACAACACTTCTTCTCAATTAGTGTTGAAGTTCTTTTCATATGAATTTATCCCTCTGTGTGATGTTTGAACTGTTGGGATGAAACATGTTATGCTTGTTTATTGAACTTCATCAAAAAGTGATACATTCAATATTTTGTTCGTATTCATTATATATAAATACAGATCCAAATATATGTAAATACAGATACAATTACCAAAACATTTCCACTAATTATCATAAATGGCATGAACGGTGTATTCCTTAAAAAATGAGAAAAATAAATTAGCGGTGTCAGATCCAGTAAAAACATATTTTCTCCTTTACACCAGTGTATTTACACAATGTCTAGGCATGCAAAGAGACAAACTGCCTTTACATAATTTGTATTTGGGTTAAATTTGGGTTTGATGGAATGGTTGTGTTAAGCCTGTCATCTTAGATGAAACCTGGAGAAGACCAAATGCATGAAGACTAAAGTCAAGAAAAAAATTGTATTGGCGTAATGGGCCCAAGTAAAATAGCATACCTGCCAACTGTTCCTATTAAATTAGAATATTCCTATTTTTTGGAAAAGAAAAGAGCGATTTTAATCCCTTTGTTCCTATTTTGTTCAAATTCGTCTGTAGTAATGTATAAGAAATTCATGAATGTTCCTATTTTTATCTTTTAAAGATAATTTGTTCCTATTTCTTGACTTTCAGGGTTGGCAGGTATGAAATAGGGTTGGTAGGTCGGGATTTTAACTCTTTTTTTTTTGGGGGGGGGGGGGGCTTCTCGCCCAGAATATGATGCCAGCACAAATCCACATGAAAGGATTGACTGCAGCAAAACAGCAACGACTGTATAAACAATATCAAGAAATTGTGCTCTCATGATCACAATAGTGTAGATATAGGTTAAATATAGAGTAAATATTTTTTTAATCCCTAGGCTATGGGGAAATTTTAGGGTTGGTCGTGGTACGCCAATACAACTTTTTTTGGGGGGGGGGGCCTGAGCACCAATAAACTTTGGATTTCAGGATTACTGTTACCCTTGTGCATTTACCAATTATGCCTTGGCGCCTTGGAAAAGCTGTTGTACTTATCGTGTTGTGTCAAACAATTATGAAAATCAATGTGTTTTTATGTGTAAGATATTGTATTTTATAATGTGGTGTAGTAATTTATTCTTATTGGTATTCTAATGGCTGCATTCAAATCTACTTGTACGTTATTAATTATTTAAATATAGTCTAATTATTTATGATGCAATGTGTTACTCTATCTTACTACGTGTGCTGCTCAACATGTATATAGAATATGTGATATCAATATGTGTTTGACCAAATCTGTGTAGTATATACATGTACATGTAGGAGGTAATTTAGAATCTTGTAATATATGGGCTGTTATTAGTTTTTTGTGTTCACACTGCTAGTTTTGCATCATGTTTATGCTTACAGTTGCATCCTCACTTAAACTTTAAGGCAGTGGATCTCATTTGCAAACATCCCCGTAGACCAGGAAAAGATAACCCATGCCCTGGCTTAGGCTATTGATGAAGGGCATGTCTCTGAAATCTGGGGGTCAGTAATTACCTAGAGTTTGAAAAATGCGAAAGAAAAACAATAGCCGTTTAGTGTACATTCTATGGTAGGAATTTTTTTCTTGCGAGAAAAAATTCAAATCAGAGTCTAACGGTCACTATAATTCCACTAAAACTGAGTTTCTAGCGTCTATATTTTGCTGAAGGTTCCCAGATGGCATTTTCTTCTAAATGTCATTGTATTTGCACAATGTTACTTTTTAGGCATGCAAAAGTGATGCCCTGGCTTTAACATCCCACTCCTCCCTTGCCTTGACTATACAACTTACAAGCTATGTCAGGATAACTCCCCCACAGACGACTCCCACCTGACAACTCTCGAAGGACAACAACAACAACCCCCCCCCCCTCTGATGACAACACCACTCCTGGAGGACAACTCCCCTGGAGAACAACACCCCCGCCCCCCAAGACAACTCCACCCCCACCCCAAACGACAACAACCACTCTCTCGAGAACAACTCCCCCACAATACAACTCCCCTGGAGGACAACTACCTTATTTCGTATGTATGCCATATCAATGTTGAAATAGATATGTCTTATCATTTAATTGTTAGAATGATAGTGATGTTATTGTTTCCTTAACTTTAATATGCTCAGCGCAACTTTTTTTGCTGAAAATGTTTCTGTGATTTGTATCACATTACGGCCTTGTAAGAAAGTGAACAGCATGCTCCTGAAATGGAAATGAAATCCAGACAGCTAGCTATCGGAATTCATGTACTGCACAAGTCAATGACTGGAGATATACTAGATCTGGTAATAGTGCGCGGTCACTTATGACGGTCGCACTGCACTTCTTCATTTGAAACGGTGTTTCAGAGACATTGAAATAAATATTTTCTGTAAGTTATTGTGATTATTTATCAACAAAACACCCAAATGCGTTTTCCTAGCAATATCACTGTATTTTATTTTTGTTCATGGTTGGTGATTTTGGGAAAGTTTCATGCACGCGAAATGGCCGTTGGCTCCTATTCATGAAAGTTTCATATCGCGAAAGAATAGTGTTTTACAGTACTCGGTCATGCACAAAACCAGTGTTGCGAGTGAGGTATCACTGGAAAAAGAAAAGGTTGTTCTTTATGTAAATTATATTAATTTCTATGGTAAATGGTATTGGAATACTAATCATCTGAAGATAGATTGCCTTTTTTTTTAAATCAGACTGTACTATATGTTGAACATTATCTTCCAGGAAAGTGTGTCTTCATAGATGATAATTATTCAGCCCCCTGTTAAATGTTCTTCATTAATCCATTAAAGATGGTTTGATTTCACTTTAACACACATTTCCTGTAGATCTCGCAACGAGATATCTTGTGTCTAGTCTTCAATCGGTTAATTTTTGCCAATTGTTAATGTAGGTAATATGTTTATTACTGAGCACATAGCAACTCATATCTAGTGTACTTAAAGAAACCCATGATAGATTTTTCTCAAAAGTACTAATATCATCCAGAACACAGTTTTGTACTATATATAATTGTACTCAGAAAACAATATATTGTATTCCAAAAACATCTCTGATTACCCAATTCAATTGATTACTCAGCTTTACATTCATCATATCCCATTCATCATATCCTATGATAGTAGTACTGTACATACCAGAATATACCAACTCATAAAGATTATCAAACAGAAAGACAGATGAATGCTTTACATGTGATATGTTTCACTAACAAAGTGTATGATTCACATTTTCTCACAAATGCTGTATTATTGACTACAGATTACCTTTAATGTGTTATGCAGAACCATGTACTTCTTTCTCATACTTAGTTTAGTCTCTGTTGGCCTACCATAAGAAAGTAAAATAATGCATCAAATTTGTGCAGAATTGGTGCATGTGGCCCACTTTGCCCCCCCCCCCTTTTTGCAAGACCCCTGTATTCCCCCATGTTGCTCTACTGAAAAAAGCATAATGGTAGTGTTTACCGTTATTAATCTACACCAGGGTTGGAAGTGATTACTCTAATTCATACTATCTGTAATTGTGATTTTTTTAGAGGTAAATGTAACCCGAAAACTATTACCTTGTGTAAGAGTATTATACACTTATTAGTATACAATGATATTATAGTTTTACTTTAAAATATACTATTATGTACTGTAAAAAAAATAATCAAATGTGGATATCCAGTTATGTGTACATTACCATATTTTTTTCAATTAATTTCTGTTAAATACAATTATAGTTGCAGCTCAGTTTTCCTGTGAACCCTGTGGTAGAGCCCATGATTTATTAAGTACATGTATGATAAATTAACATACTTAAAAAAATAACAAGTTATCATCAAAATACAGTCATTTAGTAAGAAAACCCAGCTGCCAATGTTACAGTTACCATGAATTCTTGGAACTTTTTAAAAAATACAGTATGTATATACAGTATAAAAATATAATTGTCCGTCATCTTGTAGCCAAAGCACTTGCTGATTTCTACAGCACACCGTGTGTGATTAGTATTTTACTTAATAAGGAGCATCATGTAAATGGAAAATATGAGATATTTTGCTGACACAATTGCTGAAATAAAAATGTACTAGTCTTAATATAATTACATGTATTGATAAACTTAACAGTAAGCAGTATTGGCACAGTACTAACCATGTAAGTCATTTTGTGTATTGTATTACTAAATGTATTCCATAAATGTGTTGATAAAATGGAATTAAATACTTGGATGATACAAAACCAGCTCAGTGACCTGGACTTTTATGTTGAACCAGTGTCTGGTAAATGTTGAGTGAATTGAATGAAATTTAACTCGTAACGAGTTACCTTTGTGTGAAGCCAGTATGTGTGTGGTAAATGTCGAGTGAATTACATAAGACAGAACTCTTATTGGCGGAACATCTTAGGGGTAAAAATTTAAAAAAAAAAAAAAAACCTTATTTTCTGTACTGTAATCACCATACGTTGGGGGGGGGGGGATTCTTTAACTCACTGTATTACAATTTGCTATAGAGAGCACAGCTCATTCTAGTAATTCGGATAGTTGAACTGAATGTGAATATTGCATGGCCTGGCAGTTATTAATTGATGGATACATTGATTGATTGATTGATTGATTGATTGATTGATTGATTGATTGATTGATTGATTGATTGACTGACTGGCTGACTGATTGATTGATTGATTGATTGATTGATTGATTGATTGATTGATTGATTGATTGATTGATTGATGGACATTGATTGATTGATTGATTGACTGATTGATTGATGGATATATTGATTGATTGATTGATTGACTGATTGATTGATTGATTGATTGATTGATTGACTGACTGACTGACTGGCTGACTGATTGATTGATTGATTGATTGATTGATTGATTGATTGATTGGATTGACTGATTGATTGATTGATTGATTGATTGATTGATTAGTTGGTTTGGTTAACTTGTTGATTGGTTGGTTTGGTTGGTTGTTGGTTGTTGGCTTGGTTGGTTGGTTGGTTTGGTGGGTGCTCTGCGTTGCATTTTTAATTTTGCTTGCTTGCTTGGTCGGATGGTTGTCGGTCACGTCGGTCGGTGGATTGATTTTGGTGAGGTAGGCCTTCTCGATCTCCGACAAAAAGTACAGGCTTGCCACTTGACCACTTCCCCACCCACCACCACTACCACCACCACTACCACCACCACCACCACCACCACCACCACCACCACCACCACCACCACCACCACCACCACCATTACCATCACCATCACACCATTTGTAACTGCATGGGCATTATGTGAGTTTTTCTGTTTGTTCGTTTGTATGTTTGTTAACAGTCTCACAGGCACAATTTTATATCCAGCCCCACAACATTTTACACGTTTCAAAGAGGAAAAGGTTAGACCAAGCTCAATTTTAAGGTCATAGGTTAGGATCAATGTCAATGTCAAGCAAAACACACCTAAAAAAAATATTTTTTTTGTCGCTTCTGTCTTCAGTTCTTACAAAAACGAAATTTGGCTTGTAGCTAATGAAGGTGCGCATCTTACATGACATTGACCTGGACATTTGGCCTTCAAATGTTCGTCCAATGTCAAAATTTTCATGAAATCAAAATGACCTTGTCAGGAGGACATCTTTAGTTTGCGTTAGCTACGAACGAACAAAACGAGGATAATTCCGCCGCTCGTGCTGCCACCAGCACTTAATTGCCGCAATAACTGAAAATGGATGCTAGGATTTTCATCCATACACTGACAAGAAATTATTTTCCAGTATATACACTCAGTTTCAAACCAAACCAGACGTATTTAATCTTACGGAAGTTAGACACTTGTCCAGTAGCGAAGCCAGCTTTTTTGTAGTTGGGGGGGGGGGGCAAGACACCCAAATGTACCGACAATGGCAAAATTGATTTCTCAAAATGCAAGCGAGCGTTTTGCTCAGTTATGTGACTTAACCTCC
>JZLH01S0107533.1:913-12801 GCA_001188425.1 Eucidaris tribuloides | reverse complement strand
TATGCTTGTCTCCTTTTTAAAAGATTGGGATTACTTTAGCTGATTTTGTCTTTTCAGGAACAATATTGTGAGACGAATTATATCAAATGTAAGTGGTTGGACTATTTTCGTGTATCGCACTTGTTAAGGTGAAACATTTATCCCATCTGGGGCTTCTTTTGCTTTCTAAATTTCTGACGGTGTCAACGACCTCTGTTTTATTCATTGGGCCAAAGAAAAGTGATGTGCTTGTGCTATAATGATTTGTCAGGTAAACCGTTAACAATTTGTTTGAAATGTGAATATTACGAGATTTTAACCAACCCGAGTAACGTAATTATTCAATCAATCATCAATTACAAGAGGCCCCCGCAATGTTTCAGTAAATTGAGTATGTCACGCACATAAGAATATAAATAAGAATATCTCAAGCCCCCTACAATTGGAAAAGCTTAGACTTCAAGGAATCTGAAAATACCTTTTCTATCATACACGCGAGACAAAAGTGTAATAAAACCTTTTTGTAAGATGATCAACAAATAAAGATTTTCAAATGTCTATGTTACAAACACAACTCATCAGAAGTGAGTAGGTGTAACTGTTAATCACATTAAAGTTAGAAAGTATGAACATGAAGCTACATTTTAATGATACCTTTTTCAAATATTCTGCTTTCTTGATATTACAAAACTATTTATTTAAAAAATCAGAAAGTACATACATAAACTGAATTCATTTTGTTGATACTGCACCCTTAAAACTCTTCATTAATCTGTTAATTACGCAGCAAGACAAACATCCTCTGAAATTTAATCAAATTTGAATGAAAACTTTTTGAGTTTTTGCATGTTTATTTTGGTAAATTGGGATTTAGTGAACAACCTATATGACACTGATAGGGTTCGCCACATTTGTAATTCTGTTTTTTGGAAGAAACTTTTTTTCGGTGTATTTTAGGGTGACACCAATTGATTAAACCTTAATCAAATACAGAAGTAATCATCTGTACCATAGGTATATTCTGAAAGCTTACACTTCACAAATTATTTTGATCTGAAAAAAATTATAAATATTTTTAACCCCACTGGCAACCTTAAGAAATATGAATATGATTATTCTACTTATTCAGAACACTATGACTTTCCAAGAATTTTGGTATCGTTATTGTATTTATTCAATTTCCTGGAGTGGTATAATTTTTTCCTCCCTGCGCAGGATAGTGGTGAGTCTGTTTTTATATTCAGCTTCTTCGGTTTAGATTTGTATTTGTATATTTTTGCGGTTAATTAACTACATGTACATTTAACCCCTTGGTTATACCCAAGATCAATCAAATTTTTATCGTTGTGAAATGAATTTAATTCATTCCACTTTTCAAAACTGGTGATTATAGAGCTTATTCTAAAAATAAAGTGGTCTCAATATTATAGTCACACCATAAAGTCCTCTGAACTGAAGTGCACAGCAGAAAAGAATGCATCCGCGTGAAAGAAACCAAAACTTTTTATTGCTTTTCTTCCGTATCAGTCTGTGCATGGGTATTCCCGACGTTCATAGACATTATACTGCATATGCCTAAACTTATACAATCTGTTGTTGTTTCTTTGTTGAAAGTATCCACTCCTGATCAATATGAAAGTCACTCTTAATAAATAAAATAATATTTTGATTATATTTTAGACATCAAAATGAACTCTGAAGATACACGTTTACATATAGTACGCATTCATCTATATAACAGCTCACCGTGTAAATGTTACAAACATGTTTCTTATAATTCTGCATGTTTAAAACAGTGGTGCATTTTATAGCATGTTGCTGAGGGAGAGTTGCTTGTTTGATATTTAACAGAAATGACACAGGGGTCAGTGAATCCAATTGAAATCGTCAAATTGTAGACTCTACAGAGCTATCTTCTCAAATTTGCACACAAGTCACTGTTTTCGTCAATTTATGTATATTTGCCCTTCAGCAAAAGCAAATAAAACAAAACAATGTAAATCAAACGACAGTGAATCCAAGTAAGATTGACGGCACCATAGGGTAAGTGGAGAATTCGTCACCCATTATAACCTTTGACCCCTCCCCCTCAACCCCCAGTCAGCTCCCGAAGTAAAACAAGGCAAACGCCAAGCGTTGTCTCGCCTGCATATCGCAGTCAGGAAGAGACTGCATGTCAAAACTGAATTTGGTGATTCCACGTCAAAGCTATAGAAAGTTATTGTGTGTACAACATAGCACAGTGCCAGTCATGGAAAGTTCATCGACCTTTGACCTTTGACCTTATTCAAATTCGACTCATATTCGAACTTGACCTGTGCCTTCAAGAGATGGACCTCTGGTATGAATTTGGTGATCCCACCTCGAAGCTATAGAAAGTTATTTTGTGTACAACACAATTGTTGATCGACAATCCCTACGACGCCCTACGCCTACGCCTACGCCGGAAATAGTGATACCTATGTCTCACTCCGCTACGCAGGCGAGACAAAAACAAATAAATTTCATTGTTATGTAATTGCTTTACAAAGTGATGACAGCTAGTATAGGCCTACAAACCGTATTACTAAGCCATAGAAAACTGATGCACCAAATCTTGTTATCACAAAATATTTTGGTCCCTCAATTTAATTTTTTTGGTATATTAATGATTGGGTCTACAATACATTCTTATAATTTTACAATATAACCAAGTTATTTTCACAAGGAGTTTGTTGTAACAAAAGTGTAAACATTCCCTTCTGAGTCCGCCACTCGTTTTAATACTCCCCAGGGAATGGCACCCACCTGACAACTCCCCCCGGAGAACAACTCACCATCAGACCACTTACTCTAACACAACTCCCCGGACAACTCCGCTTGAAAAAACTCCCCTATGACAACTCCCCCAAGGACAACTCTCCCTATAGAACAACTTCCCCTAGGACAACTGCCCAGAGGACAACTGCCAGAACCAGGGGTGCAAATCCGGGGGGACAGAAGTTGTTTGGCTGGTAATTTGGCAGGTAATATTTTTTTTGGCGGGCAAAATATTGTTTTGGTCGGCGTCGGCCCCCTGCTTGTCAGAACTTGTTTGGCTAGTATTTTGGCTAGTACCAAAAAAAATGGCATGCAGGATCCTGCATGTGATGTCCGGCCCCCCTACATTTAAAAATGGATTTGCACCCCTACTGAAAACAACTCCATCCAGGACATCCCCACCCGACAACTTCCCTGAAGGACAACTCCCCAAGAGGAAAACCTGCCCTAGGACATCTTCCCCTAAGATATAACTACTCCTAGCTAGGCAAACTACCCCTAGCTTCCGCGAGGACAACTACCCCTAGGACAACTCCCCAAGAGGAAAACCTGCCCTAGGACAACTTCCCGTAAGATATAACTACTTCAAGCTAGGCCAACTACCCCTAGGACACTCCAGCGAGGACAACTACCCCTAGGACAACTCCCCAAGAGGAAAACCTGCCCGGGACAACTTCCCCCAAGATATAACTACTCCTACGCCAACTACCCCTACGACACATCCGCGAGGACAACTACCCCTAGGACAACTCCCCAAGAGGAAAACCTGCCCAAGGATAACTCCCCCAAGATATAACTACTCCTACGCCAACTCCCTCAGAAAAGTTCTCCTCCTAGGACTACTACCCTAGAACCCCCCCCCTCCCACCCCTAGGATAACTCCACTGCAGGAGTTTAACAATATTTCCAGTTTTGAAAATCTGAGAGTTCCTCTGTGGGAGCTGTCCTCGGTGGGAGTTGTCTTCTGGGGGAGTTTTCCTGATACCTCTTTTCCTGCCACAAGCACACCCAAACACAAAAAGTAAAGTATACTGTATGTATACACACACTACAATTCATTTCCCATGGAATAATACTTTATTAGTAACACAAGAATATTGCGTAAGTGCATAAATTAGTTCTGGCATGGCACAAAAATTTAACATACAATTACAGTCATGTTGTTTAATAATAAATTACTGTACGTGCCATATATTTTTGCAATTTTGCTTCAATATGCAGAATTTGCAGACACATTTTTCACAATTTTATTGCATTTGCATTGACTTTGTACAGATATATCAGGAAGCGAAAATGTTCTTGTTGTTTACTTGAGTAATTTGCAAAAATATTCAGTGTATAACCTGCAGTATAAAAGGAGCTCCTTACCGGTACTTTGAAGTGAACATCTTAAGTGTAAAGTACAATAGAAAAATGCCAATACAGTCAAATCCGTCTTAGCAGCCACCTTTTTATAGCCGTAAACCCGACTATAATGGCCACTGAAATGATTCCCCTGGAGATAAATTCTGTGTTTAAAAATCTGTCTACTGTACCACGGAAAAAAATACACAGGACTTGGGGCGATTTCGCCCCCGAAATGTGTAAAAGAGCCCCCGTAAATTGCCATAGGGTTCAGTACAAAAGAATATTTGGAAAGCACTGAAACAGGAAAAGTAGCCCCCCCCCCCCCCAAGTTTTTTTTTTTTTCCCCCTGTTCTGTACAGGAGCCACGTCTATGAAGGCTATGCTTTTTGTTTCCCTTTGAAGGCCGCTTTAGACAGATTTCACTGTATTTCATACTGAAGTAGCACCAAAACAAGCTCGATATTCATTAGAATGTTTCAGAAAATGTAAGTCAGTTTACACAAATACTCCTCACTCATTTTTTTTTTTTTTACAATAATCTTCCTGACCAATTTTATAAAATTTTTAAGGTCTGATGAAGTTTTCTCATCCGAACCATTTGATTGCACATGTCAAAGAAACTGGCTGCAAGTCTTTTCCATGCACGAAATTACAACTCAGTTAAACAATGCTGTAATATCCTTTTATCCATGTGACAAAAGAAATTCATCTTGAATTACTTGTAATACAGTTAGGTAAACCCATAAAATTCCCATTTCCAATCCGGGTGTAAAAATATCTCAAATCATAATACTGCTTAAGTTCAGTTAGAATACATATTCAGACAGGGTTGGCATATTTCCCACTTTTTGTCATATTTCCCAGACACCGTCCGATATAAAATTGCCTTTTTGTGTACAAAGTCAGTGGGAGAAATTTATATTTCTTGGACGATTGCGTGGGAAATAAGATTCTGACCAGAAAATATGTGAACCATGTATTCAGAACATATAGCCATTTGCAGATATTTATGTTGTTGTCTCATTTTGCAATGCATAATGTTTTTGTTTTTTTTACCTTTGTGCTGTATTTGATCATATTGTTTGTATAATTCATGTTTCATCTGGTATGTGTCTTGTAACTCGATTATATGTTTAGCTCCTGTACGGACAATAGTGCTTGAACCACATACAGAGCAACCCTGCTTTAAAGATGGGTTATTTGAGTTGCAAGTCCAGTACTTCCGCTTCCATTATCAATACCAAACGGTAGTGTAGTACTTACAAAACGGTGTGTTGAAGCTGAGATCCATACGTCCATGAATTTGTTGGTTTATAGAAAAACTAAATAACGACAATGTTACCAGAAAAATGTTGATTCGTTCTGTGAGTTTAATTTTGCGGCAAAAATGCAAAATCACCGGTTACGTTGGCACCGTAGCAAGACGAGCGAGCGGCCATGATTGTCAATCGGCTTCCCCCTGCGCGATCCGTTGCTAACGGCGGCTGATCGGGACGCAGTTTGGAACGTGCAGCTGTGCACGGTTGACGTCGGGCGGATGTTTAAAATTTGCTCGCGATGCAAATGGAAAAAGGATGAAGGTTAACACGTCCAGATGTTAACCAAAACTCAATATTTACGGCCAAGTCTCCTGATGAGAGTGTTTATTTAATATTAATCTTCACATGGATAGATGCAGCTGATTTGATTCAATATAGATGTTTTTTGACGGTGCAAATCAATAACCCCAAGCTTAAACAAAAACTAAAAATACATTAAATAAATAATAAATATTTCAATGACAATTACCCCCCCCCCCCAAAAAAAAAATACACCTCTCCTCTCAGGCATAAAGACATCGTAGTGGACGTTGACTGTATACACCTAGAAAACAATTTTTCCCCCTTGTATTGCTTTTTCTTTCTTTTTTGTTGTTGTCTTTTTGGCAAGTTTAATTTACAATTCTAACATTAGCAAATGAGTAGAAACATTTACACAGAATATATCTCAACTTGAATGATTTGTCTTGAATTTAAATTGAAGGGAAATGATGATTATTTTACCAATTCAAAATAAAGGCATAAATTCACAATCCTATATCCATTCACTTTTTTAGTATCCATCCGAGGTATAAATTTAAATTGCTGTTCCCTGCATTTTGTTTTGTTCTTCTTTGGGACACTGGGGCAAAAATGTTTCTTTCATTCTTATTTTTCGTCATTTAATTTAATACAACAAATAACAGCTTACACAGAAATATTATGGACAGAACGTAAACATTGGAATAATTTAGACACCAAATTAATATCAATCCTGACCACGCAAATTTTATATACTGAGTACAATAATTTGTCATACTCAATAACTACATCAAATCATAGTGAAATCATAAATAACATATAATGAACAATATAGTAGTAATAATAATAATACATGTGAATTGTATTGCGCTAAGTCCAAGTGTAGAGTGTTAAAGGGGCATATTCAGCTCATTCACTTATACTGGCATACATATAAAAATAATTACCTCTTGGCTATTCAAATAACTTTCATATAAATACCATTATGTATGTGTACGTTTACATTATGTGCATGGCTTTGCATACACATATACACACATTTATATATTCTCTATTTTATCATTATCTCATTTACTTGAATTACACTACTTTGTAACAATGACATTTTTTAAAGTCAAAGTGCAGTTTTTGTCAAAAAGAGAAATATCCCATCAGTCTTTCATAAAATATTAGTATTTTCATGACAAATATATCAGAAAACAATTATACCAAACCAACCAAGAATTATTTGGAGTGACATATTATGACTTTAAATGATCAAAGAGCAAAATACACTATGTATATTTTTTTGGCATAAATGTTGGCCCCACCCTAACAGTTTCATATCTAAAAACATAAGAGAAAATGTTACCATTTACCCAAACTATATGCTGCATTAAAAACAAAACATTATAAGGAAATTCATTAATGCATTACTAAAGGTTGTACTTCTATTTAAATCATGTTTCATATTTATTTCTTTTCATCTTTTTGTGTTGAATCACTCAAACTGCATGAAAAATTATTGAATTTGCTAGTTCAATTATTTACACACTGCCCTTGTAGTTGATTATACTGCTTTAAGTTCTGATTTATTTCGGCAATTACACTTTCACAGTAATTACATATATGACACAGAATGAAAAATAAGAACAATTATGTTTAAAAAGGAATAAGATAACATATTTTATGCTTAATTATTGTGAAACACACCTAGTTTTCCCTTGGAGTAAACATTTGGGAAGATAGGAGCGAATACGACAATGGACATTACCCTGTTCAGAAGTGCTGCATTAAAATATGAAACATGCAAAATAAATAAATATTATTACATATCTTTGTGTACCTATGCAACGGCTGTTAACTGCATGTTGTGTGCCCTATGCAAAGGCCACTAATATAATTCATAATGAATACAATTAATGGCCTTTGTACAGGAACACAACATCCAGTTACCGGCCTCTGCATAGGCACACGACAATATATTTGCTTTGCATGCTACCATTTTGTATTTTTTTTGTAATCTTTGCTTTAAAGGCATATATTACAGTAAGTCTTCAAACAATTTTCTGCATGTTTTCAGCTAAACATTTCACACATTCCATGCATCCTTTAACATTTATTTGCACCATTTATGCTTTCCTGCTCTTTATATTTTGCACTTGCATCAATATATTACATTTAGTTTCATAACAATTTTCCGCATGTCATGCTGGACTATCTTTGGCATTAATGCATCATACGACCTTTGACCCCCTCAGTACCACACTCACAATGTTACATGAAAAGTCTGTGGAGTTATGTTGCCATGGTAACAAGAAGGTTACAGTGAAATGACACCCAGACATCTTCCTGCATTCAGAGACTAAATAACAATAAGAGAAAGAAAATGGAAAAAGTTTGAGCAAATTTGACTGAACCGTTCAAGAGTTATGAATTTTTAAAGTTTATTTTAATCCGTGTTATGGAGGATTCGTAAATTGGCAACTCTACCACTTTTTGAGATGAAATTGTGGAGAACTCTCCATTGGTTTCGTACACAAATTTTCACTTATTTACATTTTTTGAAATGTCAGTTAAGAAAGTATTAAATTCTGTCGGAAAAAAAGTGTAGAATCATTTTTGCTGGGACATACTCGTACAACAAGCAAGAGGATATCGGATGTTTCGTAAAGCAAAATGAGAATAAGTGAAAATTTGTTTTCAAAACCATTGGGGAGTTCTCCACACTGTCATCTCAAAAAGTTGTAGTGTTGCCAATTTCAGAATCCTCCATTATAATGATTACATAAACTTTAAATAATCATAACTCTTTGAATGGTTCAACCAAATTTGTTCAAACTTTCAGTTTTATTTCTGTTATTGTTCTGTATTGTCTGAATGCAGGAAGATGTTTTGGTTTCATTCCACTTTAAATTGCAGTTAATCAGATCATTTATCAGCTGACTGTAGATGTTTGTTGAGAGCCTCCAGAAATGATGTCATTTCCTTGCTGACAAGTTGGGGCCGCTTGATGGCTAATCGGTGAGAACCGGTCGCGAAACACACTGCTCGCCGAACACTATCCTCTAAAGAAGATGAAAGAAAGAAATTACAATAAATAAATTGATACATAAAAATATAAATAAGTACTAACTATATATATGAGTAAATAAATACATCAACAGTATCCATAACTGAATTTAAAACGTGATAACCTGACAGGCGTTGTGTCTTGCAATATTATATTGAAATTTGACCTTTGACCTAACATGACCTTTACCCCAATAGAACATTGATGTCCCTATAGGGCATCCATCATCCAAGTTTGGTTACAAATGGGCTCATGGTTAGAAAGTTACCAACCCCAGTAGAATCTCGCAAGTAAATTTTAACATTTGACCTACATGTGATTTGACATTTGACTTACATGTGACCTTGAAACCCCCCCCCCCCCATAAGGCATCTATCAAGTTTGATAACAATTGGGCTTATAGTTAGAAAGTTACCAACCACAGTAGAAACTTGCAAGTAAATTTTAACATTTAGGTCCCTGAAAGCATTTACCTTACAAATTTGGTACAATCGGGCAAATGGTTGTAAGGTTTTTCATAAGAATTACATATAGAGGACAGACAGACGTGAAGACAAACAGATGCCCCTAAGGATCCCATAGTCTCGTTCTATCTCAGTGACTCAACAAAAAGTAAGAAAGGAAGGAAGAAAGACACAAAGAAAGAAAGGAAGGTGGAAGGACAAAAGGAAAGCAGGAAAAAGGACAGGAAGAAAAACAAGGAAGGAAGAACAAAAGGAAGAAAGGAATTTAACCCATTGGAGACTAAGTATGATCTTGTGTTGAGGTAAATGGAAAATGAGTGTTACAGTGAAATCACATCACCCCCAACAGATTAAGGAAGAAAGAAAGGAAAGGAGGGAAAAGGGAAGAAAAAAAAGAGAAGAATGGAGAGACAGAAAGAGCGAAGGGAGAAAGAAAGGAAGACTGTACCTTTGAAGGAGTCTTCTGTTTTGCCATCCTCGTCATAGTAAACTGCTTCTTCTTTCTTCAGTCCCAGTACCTCCATATTCTCCTCGGCTATCTTCCCTTCAATGATGCGGTCATCGTTGGCATAAAGCAGAAGCACTGGCATCTGACTATCGCTATACTGAATAACTTTTTGAAACTGAAGCAAAAAAAAACAATGTGGTTCACAACCACAGTCTCGCCGATTTCGCGATCAAGTAAAACATGCGATATACTTTGACCCCTAGATGACCGTTGACCCTCATCTCCCCACAACCAAACAATAGAATTTCCCACTGATTTTGATCCACGTTTAACAGATAATGAATGCAAAAATACATATGTAACTTGACGCCTAATACCTTGACCCATCATCCCGCATCAATCACACATGCGTATCACCGCAGGACATTTGAACCAAGTTGAAAACAATGATGTAGAAATAAAGAAAGAAGAAGTCAGGCTCATATCATTTGACCTTTGACCCCTAACACCTGTGACCTCACAATCCTCAACAACGACACATGTGTATTAACCTCAAGGATCATTTACGCAAGTGAACACAACTGAGTCACAAACAAGTAATGGAACAAGTTAAAATAAAGCTCATATCATTTGACCTTTGAACCCTAATGACCTTTACCTCAACAACTCCACAACAACATGTGTATTTACCCGAAACACTTGTACCAATGTGAACAACAAAGATGGAGCAGAACTAAAGAATAGACATTACCAGCCCAATCACGACGCTTTTTGACCTCTAAGACCTTGACCGTCATACCATCCTCATCAACACATGGATTACACTCCAAGATCATTGTGTACCAAGCTGTAAGCAAAATGATGCACAAAAAAGAAATGACGAAAGTAACAAATAAGAACAGTACACCATGACAATGACCTCTAGAGACCCCAGATACGCCCGCATACTTGACCCAAGTTACCCTAGCCCACCCACTGACATGTTACCAAGTTTGGTTTGGAATTGAACAAACACCTTTCAATTGATAGTCATTTAACGTGAATACTTAACCAAAATGACGGAACATTACTACATACTACATACTCACAACAGAAAAGTGAATCATCATAGTCTCTTCCTGAACGCACTTCCATGCGAGACAAAAAAGAAAATACCATTAAAATCTTCTCAGATGTTGTGACACAATAATCATAAATCATGCAAATCATGATATAAGTCCTTACAGAAAGTTGTATACAGGATGGCACTAATTTCTAAGTGATCTATAACAACTGTCAGGTTTCATATGAAAGCACAAACTTGCCACTGTCAACGATCAATAATTTCTTTCATTTTTCGCTTTCTTTCACTGATTTGTTTTCTCATCAAGTTTTTTATTTTTGTTGTGGCAGTGGGTAAGGAAGGGAAGGGGATACATTCCCTCCCCCTGAATTTGCCATTATTATTATTATTGATTTCTGGTTATTGGAGATGTGAGAGACTAGAGAAGCAAATTTAATCACTGTTACCCATGCGCATCGATCCCCACGTGTCCACAACACTGGGTTTCCACCCTTCTCTTTTCAATGAAGTGCGTGGGTTCTTTTACGTGCTGAGCTGTTTCTGTCTGAACATAGGATTGCCAGCTTTATGTCCTATCTGAGATACAGGGTAATGGGGCTAAAGTCCTTACCTGCCATGGCTTGGATTTGAACCAGGGACCTTTACTTTGGAAAGTCAAGCACTCGACCACTAAGGACTACGGTAAAAAAAATTGTGTATTGGCGAAATGGGCCACTGAAAAAATAGGGTAGTTGGGATTTTATTTATTTTTTGTTCATTGTCCTGTGTTAAACTGCATCAAAACTTTTCAAATTTTAAAGCAGTTCAGCAGACACAATATTTAAGGCTCCATATCACTCAAATAGACAACATCTTCATAAAATATTGACAATTTGCATGAATTTTATGAAAAGAAGCATTTTAACACAGTTCTGTTTGCTATAATGCAAAATGACATTTTTGAAACTTAAAAAAGGTATGGGGTAGGGGATATTTGTATGGTAGATCAGATATGCCAATACTACTCCACTATTTTTTTTGGGGGGGAGGGGGGCAGGGGGCAGGGGGGCTACGCTACAATACCTCCCAAGGCATACAGCACCAGTATCATGCTATTTACATAAAGTTTTCGCAAAGAATGTACTTACTAGTGGTGGGCGATATTATGATAATATCGAAATTACACGATGTTGAAAAA
>JZLH01S0107509.1:22801-44811 GCA_001188425.1 Eucidaris tribuloides | reverse complement strand
CTCACTGTTGATATTTAATTTGGCAATTAGTGGCACAAATAAAGGACAAGTTGTTTTTTTATAGAGTCATATGGTGTCAAAGGTCAATGAATTGACCAAAATGCCCTTTTCTGCATATAACTTCAAGTTATGAGTTGCTCACTGTTGATATAATGGGGCAGTTTTAGGTGCGGCACAAATAAACAAACAAATATTCTGTCGAGTCACAGGGTCAAAAACGACAAGTTCATAAGAGTTCAAAGGGTCAATGAACTTTGTGCAGATCAATGGGATCAAAGATCAAGGTCAAAGAACTTTGCTTCCCAAAACTGGTTAGTTTTCTACTATAATCGTGAATTTAGTGAGGGTCCAATTTTAATTCTATGTTTGGTGAGTAGGATCTAAAAAGAAAAAGACTCAATTAATTCATGTGAAGATGTCAATGAATTCTGAAAGCTTATTTGGTATTTTAATCTATTGAAGGTCGTATATAGTCATTGACGACCAGTTTCCCAGTCATCTTTACAGTTTACTTGGTTAGCTTGAAAAGTCAATATGTGAATCATTACTTAATGAGCCAGTTCATTGTCGCTACCTAATGTAGCTGGCGGAGGTATACCCATCCGACTGCGCGCAGTCGAACTTGCTCTAGTTATTATTATTGTTATTATAACAACATACTAACTACTACTACTACAACAGCAAACAACAACAACTACTACTATCACTACTGCAGTAAATTAATAGTATGTACAGAAGCAGTGATAGTAACACAGAAGTACACGTAGTTTGAATGGTAACCCAAAGGTTGTTTTTTCGGGTAAAATCAGACATTGGGTGTACGTCTAGGAATACGAACGATAGAAGAACATCTGTCATGTATACATTATGAAAGCTTCTGATTAATGTTTCAAACCTGCAAAAACATAAAGTTACTTCAACACTTTTATCATCCGTATCGGTATTATTTTGGATATCAGCTGTGATATTTTCCCTAAGTCGTTCTGAAACCCCGATAAATGCGAAATGTTGGCTTGCTTTCTTGCTTTTAAAGACAAGACATAAACACAAATGCATATCTTATAAAAACACACGTCTCATGCAGATTTCTGTCACATTTTCTATTATGCTTATACAACACACAATCAGCTAAAAGCTTAGGACAAGTGGTAAAAATGTGCATGTGTGTGTGTGGTGGTGGTGTGCGTGTGTTTGGTTTGTGTGTGTGCGCGCGGGCTGACCGTGTGTGTAAATATGTGGGCGTGTATGTTTGTATCGTGTGTATGTGTGTTCTGTGTGTGTGTGTGTGTGTGTGTGTGTGTGTGTGTGTGTTGCTTGTGTGTGTGTGTGTGTGTGTGGTGGTGTGTGGTGTGTGTGTGTGTGTGTGTGTGTGTGTGGTCTTTCTCGGTGTGCTTATGTGTGTCCGATTTAATGTGATTGCAGTATTTCTGTATACTGTTTCTATTTATCCAGTATTGCGTTTGAACGTGATTGATATGTTTTATTTCATTTGTTAAACTTTCTAGCATAATAAGTTAAAGTAAATGAATTAGAATTGCGTCATCACAACACAAACACCCAAAGCACAACATTTCCACGCCGCCGTTTCAGCAGTATGTTATCTTACACTGGAGCAAGATTAAAAGCAGATAGATTTGATAACTGAATGGAATGTCACATTTACCTACTATCATAACCTGTTCATTTTGACATTTTAATTTTACAATAATGACGAGAGAGTGATTCATGCTGGTTCCAAAAAATATATAATAAGCCCAGGAAACGCAAGTTTATATATACATTTCAGTCTTGTATAGGACAAAGTCTTGGTGCGCTGACTGAATATACCACGCCAATCAATCTTCTTCGTCTTGCACAGAAAGGTACAAAATATGGCATTATGCAGGATTTACATCAGGTCGTTTGTAAACATGTGAATATAAAATGCAACCTATTTTTATCATTCTCCCGTCGCTAATTTGCAGACAGGGTTCGCGATCACCTTATTAACATGTAATCGTATACGATCGATGTGATACACAATAAGAACTGCTGCCTGTTGAAGCATACATGCATGTAGGTTCTGGCCACTGCACGCAGTGTGTACCGCGGCCCGCCGTGTGTACACTCATGACAATAATTATCGGTGAATCAGCGCTTGGGATGAGTCCGGTGACAAACTGAGACGGACAGGCGACGAACAATCACGGTGGATACATCCAACATCTGATCGAAATCAAATCCAATTTACTGCCTTTCATCATCATTTATAATACATTGCATGCGATAAGATACAATATCACCCTGCTTTACTGACGCGCGAGAGCGGACAGTGAATTATAAATATAATCAACATTTTTTTCTAAAGATTTTTTTTTTTGTAAATCAAGTTATACATTCATGTGTTACAATCAAATAACGTTAAACATTACGTAGAATTTTTCTTTTTAATACATAAACATAATTTCAAAGAAAGATTCGATTGAAAGCACCATAATTTATTTTAATACCCATGTAGATTTAAATCTCATCATATTTCATATCGATTACGTAAAAAGCGGGACCGTGGCCGCCATAGCACACAGCAATATGAAACAACGACCACTATGACACATTACCTATATACTAGTATACATGCTGTTAGAAGCAACGACTACGGTATCCGTATGGCAGAATGGTAGAGTTACTATCATTACCCCAGCCCACCCCCATATATCTCGGCGCCCAGTCGCCCAGGGTTACGTTACTCAATTGCTGAAAATCATCGTACGCTCATTCCGTCTTCCAAGAAAATATCGATTCCACAAAGACCAAGTTTGTAACCGGGTCGAATGCGAGGTTGATACCCAGGAGTGTGAGCTACAGGTCGAGAACGTATAGGACTAATAGGCCTATTGTGACCTCATGTAAGGGTCAAATTAATTGATCTGCAGCTTTTTACTCACGACTGACCACAGTACGAATCGCAAAAAAAATCTTGAATTGAACTTACTTTAACCCGTTGGCTATAGGAGAACCGGATGTGCCAAGTATCAACTCTCTATGATTTTCAAAATCTCGGAGGCAATGGATTAATTTCGCAAATCATGACGCTTCGGTTCTTCATCATCTTCAGTAGATATAAGGGTATGAAAGGGCGTAAACTCCAACACTCGAAAAGGAAAAGGGCGCTAATGCCATAGATTTTGTAAAGTGTTAACGACTTTCTCGTTCTAAAAGCCTTCTCATTCTCAAGGGTCGGCGTTAACGTCCTCGTTCTCAACAGACGGTATATTGGCTAACACTGCCGGTTATAAGTCTAAAATCAAAATTATTTCTAAACATTAGTTTAACCCTAGTTTAACCCGTTGGCTACGCGAACCAGATGGGCCATGTTTTAAATCTATGGTAATTACAGAATCACAGTGACAGCGGATTAATATGGGATATCATCACGCTTCAGTTCTTTATCATCTTCAGTAGACGTATGGGAATAAAAAAGGCGTTAACTCTAAACACTTGAGAAGGAAAAGGGCGCTAATGCCATAGAGTTCTAGTTCTCAAAGTCTTTTCCTTCTCAAGGGTTAATGTTTAATTTTTCGTTCTCAACCGACGGTATATTGGCTAACACTGCCGGTTATAGGCCTACGTCTAGAATCGAAATTATTTCTAAATATTAATTATTTTTTATAAATAACCCATTGGCTAGGTGAACCGGATGTGGAATATACTCCATCAGATTTTTTTACATCTCTGAGGCAACGGGTTAATATCGTAAATCATGATGCTTCAATTCTTCATCTTCAGTAGACGTAAGGGAATGAAAAAGGCGTGAACTCTAAACAATTGAGAAGGAAAAGGGCGTTAATGCCATAGAGTTTGTAAAGTATTAACGACCTTCTCCTTCTGAAAGTCTTCTCCTCAGAGCCTTCTCATTCTCAAGGGTTAACGTTAATGTCCTCGTTTTCAACCGACAATATATTATTGGCAAACACTGCTGGTAATAATTCTTAAATAAAAAATTCTTTCTAAATATTACTTATTTTTATAAGTAACCCGTTGGTCTAGAGGAACAGATATGGTCATTAATATAAGTCTACAGGATTTTCAACATCTCAGAGGCAATGGGTTAATGTCAGAGAATATGACGCTTCAGTTCTTTACCATCTTCAGTAGATGTACAGGTATGAAGAGGCGTTAACTCTAAAAACTTGGGAAGGTAAAGGGCGCTAATGCCATACAGTTTGTACAATATTAACGACCTTCTCTTTCTCAAAGTCTTATCCTTCTCAAGGGTTAGCGTTAATGTCCTCGTTTTCAACCGAAGGTAGGCCTATATTGGCCAACACTGGCGGTTATAAGTCTAAAATCAATATTATTTCTACACATTATAGTTTAACCTTAGTTTAACCCGTTGGCTACGCGAACCAGATGGGTCATGTATCAACTTTATGGCAATTAAAGATTTTCGGTGGCAACGGGTTAATATCGGGTATCATGACGCATTAGTTCTTCATCATCTTCAGTAGATGTACGGATATGAAATGGGCGTTAACTTTAAACACTTGGGAAGGAAAAGGGCGCTAATGCCATAGAGATTGTAAAGTGGTAACGGCCTTCTCCTTCGCAAAGCCTTCTCCTGAAGATGGGTAAACGTTAATGTCCTCATTCTCAACCGAAGGTCTATTGGCTAACACTGCCGGTTATACGTCTAGAATCAAAATTATTTGTAATTATTTTTTATAAATAACTCATTGGCTAGGGGAACCCGATGTTGCATAATTAAACTCCATCAGATTTTTAAAATCTCTGAGGCAACGGGTTAATATCGGAAATCATAATGCTTCAATTCTTCATCATCTTCAATAGAGGTACGGGCACGACACTTGCGTTAACTCTAAACACTTGAGGAGGAACAGGGCACTAATGCCATAGAGTTTGTACAGTATTAACGACCTTCTCCTCAAAGACTTCCCGCACTTAAGGGTTAGCGTTAATGTCCTCGTTCTCAACTGACCCTGTTGATCATGGCTAACACTGCTAGTTATCAGTCTAAAATGAAAATTATTTCTAAATATAACTTATTTATATGTTATGAATACATGGGAAACATTTCCAGGAACTTATGTGCATCATGCATGTCTATCCGCTCGTTTCTCCCTCATTGGCCGGGCTCATTGGTAGAATAAGTTATAAACGCTGTTAAACAGAGTCACGTGATCATGGTAATTGTTTATCATTCCCGTGAATACCTGTTTTGGTTCGAAGCTTAACTTTATTTCATTACAAATCTCAGCTGACAGGAAAGGATCTGATTCATAGCCCATTGTAAAACAATTTACACTTTGTGTTCACAATATCGTTCTCACGTTTACTTCTTTGAAAAACGTGTCTTCGAACAAAACATTTGAATGTCAGTGGCAATTTCGTTTGCAGAGTGTTCCGTGAAGTGCGAAAAAATATCACGGAATAAAAAAGAGTAAAGCATCTCGTTGACTGGGTACTGACATGGCAGCCAGATTTCTCAAACACACACACAAAGCTATACACTTCGTAGAACGTGTTGCTCAGTTATCAAAACAAATGTGCCTCGTGGCGCGGGCGTTCGAGAAAAAAAATGTAACTAAATTCACCTGTCAAATTTTCAGCGTGCTGTTTAGGGGGTGCTATACCCTCGTGTGCTGCCAACCGCTGCTCCCCCGTGGGCTTTGCCTTGATGAGCACGCTAGAAGAACCACCTGGCGCGTGTGTAGGACTGACCTTTTCCGAAGGATGTGAACCAGCCACCCGCCCACTGAAATCTTCTTCTGTCTCGTGAAAGGGCCTATAGATGATACACCACTTTTCGTGGAGCAGGATTGTCTTCAAGCCACGATTTATTTCAGTTATCTTGTTGCGACCCAAACATTGTCTTCTGGTTCACGACACAAAACAGATCTGCACTGAAAGTGTACGTGTGTGGGGGGAATGCATTGCATTTATAATCTAATATTGGTCTCCGTGTGTTTGGGGGGGGGGGTGAGTAGGTATAGGTGTGTGCGGGGGTGTACGTGGGTGTTGTATACGTGTATAAAAAAAATAAGCTTTCCTTATCAGTATTGATCACGTATAGACTAGACGTAAAAAGAGGGAGAAATGTTCTACAAAGCTTCTTAGGGTGCACCCAGCGAAGTGGCCTTTAGTGATTAAAGGTTTCTATACAACAGGGGAGGTCAATTTAAGAACCCATAGGCCTACTGGTTTTAGGAGTAACACTTTGGGGTCCGATGTATGTGGACAACTCTTGTAAGTTGTATACGCTTTTCTTCGGAGTTGAACTTTATAAAAATGGAGGATTCTTAAGGGCAATATATTATTAGACCAATTCGGCTGCGCGCAGCCGATGGGTATGCCTCCACACCCCCGTCAATTCTAAAATTAAAATGCATCGCTCATGTTTGTATAGGCCCCCTATATTCAATCTGATTTTAAGTCTTTTAAGTTGCCATGGTAGTAAACTGAAATGAGATACAAGGTCCTGTGACGTTTAACCTTTCAACTCCAAAATCTAATCAGTTCTTCATAACCTCATAAAACATACTTGACCCAAGTTACATCATCATCCGAACAGCCGTTACTTAGGTAAACATGTAGGGGTAACGAGCCTTAATTAGACATGTATGGGGCCTTCTGACCTTTGACCTCTCAACCCCAAGATCTAAGAAGTTCATTGGTGCCTTATAATACATACGTCCAAGTTACATCAAAATCCGACAAGCCTTTCTCAAGTTATAGTGATAACGAGTCCAAATCAGACATGATTTAGGCCCTTTGACCTTTCAACCCCAAAATCTAATCGCGGTTCATTGTTGCCTCTTGGTCAGCCGGTCTTAAGTTATCGCGGTATAGAGAACCGGTAACTGACGGACGCACAGACAAACGGGCGGACAACCCGAAAACATAATGCCTCCGGCAACTTCGTTGTCGTAGTATATGATTGGAAGTAGTCATCTTGGGATAAATGCATTGTACAATCAAGTAAACCATGCAAGGATTCTGCTGTAAATATTGTGTGGTGAACTCAACTCTTTACTCATTTTACAACTAAATTCTTGGGAGTGATCTTGCCTTGGCTTTGAAGGTTTGGGCTTTGACTACATCACCATAAAGTAACAGGTACACCAGCTATGTCGATTATTTCACATTTTTTTCGTCTGTAGACATCACGAAACAAAATTTGGTAGACTCGACCTTGCTTGGAAGAGCACAGAAACATAAATCAACTTTCTGTGATAACACAAAAGGTCAAACTTGAGATAAAGACTGGAAATGAGTCTAATACATCAAGCAAGCGTTGATCAAAACAAACCACTGACTCAACGATTCTTGGAAAGCGTATACACAGAAAAAAGTGGATTAATTTCTTTGAAAGACAATGAAGAATTTCTTTGTAAGATGACGTATCATCACCACGTGCTTCCGTCATCTTGCTGGAACTTGGCATGAATACATTTCTCGCCCGGCCGTGACCTTCATTCCGAATACCGAGATAAAAGCTCGTGCCTGTTTTTATTTTTCATCGAAGAAGCCATAGGTCGTCGGTAACGTCTCCACTGTATGATCAACTTGCATATCTCCAGATACACTGCTCCCCGTTCGTCCACAAAGTATGCTCAAAATCGATAATGCGAGAATTGGTTTGGGTTCAGCGACACGCGGCGCTGTGCCAGTTTCTCGGAAACGTCCAAATTATATTACAACGTTTCGTATACAATGAGCGAGGCCCCCAAAGACATGGAACCGACGTCCAATTTGCTATGTCATCATGTGTAAAAACGTCTTATTATACATAATACGATTAGATGTCGACGCTGTCATATGAAAATTCGACTTGTCAACAGCAAGGAAGTGAAAATATGTCACTTCACCCTTCGGAAGCTTGGATGTTGAAGAATATGTATGCGGAAAGCAAGGAATCACGAAAACGAACTAGAGTTTGTTTTTCCCTATATCAAGAAAATTTACAATCGGATAATTAGACTGAAATTCCAGTTAGTCCGATGTCTTTTTCGGAAATGTTTTTTGTTTACACAGAATTTCAAAATAGTATGTTATTCACTAGTATTTCGGACTATTTCTCGTACTTGGAAATAACTGTTTATCAGAAGGCAGATGATGTTTCTATACCAACTCCTCTAGTTCCACGTAAAAATCAATTAACACAGATCGTAACAACAAAGATACTCAGAAAATAAACCAAAATATATGGCGTTTAGGTTCAAAACATAGACTTTAGTATTTACTTTTATTTAAAAGATGATATATCCACAACTTTTTTTTTGTTTCTTGTAAGCATTGATGACGAGCTGGACCACTACAATTTATACACTAACATCCATGCTGGTACACATTAGAGCGTTATACGTATGTCGTAGTATAAAGCCAAATTCCTCACCCCAGTGGTGGAACCTGCAACCCCGGTATACCTATAAATTAAAACCAATACCAAATACTTAGATCAACCCGAGATTAACTTACTTAGATTTCTAAAGATCGGTCACATTAATATATGATAGAGTTATATTTGAATGTCCTTTCAGTCTCTCATTCTGAGGGCAAGTTAAGAATCATTCCAGAAACATTTTCCCTTTTATAAGACGTTATTCGACACCCCACCACGCAGCCTCACAGGTACTAAAACTTTTCTCGCTCATTTCTCTCGCTTGCACAATTTAATATAGGTCATCAAACCCAACTGATAAGTTTAATCCTTAAGTATTCAGTACTTTTACATTACAGCAAAAGATCGAGAAAACATTTCGTAATAGGTCTAAAATGTAGTCGCAATAGAGGGTATATGCCAATGTTAAAAGATACATGTATAGTACATTTTAAATATGGATATCCCCTTTTCAAGAATTAGCCGAAATAGCCCTTGATTTGGGGATGTCCGTAAAATATGGCGATCATTGCCCCCCCCCCAACCCCCCCCCCCCCCCCATCCCAATCCTCGAGCCGGATTTACGCCCATGTGTACATGCATGTACATGAATAACAACATACATTTTAACAGTAGTTTTTTTTATCTTATTATCAGAACGTTCACACCATTATCGGTTAATTACCTTGTATGGTGTGATTAACATTTTTGCAAACTCACCTAATTACCCCCAACTACCAAGCCAGGCATGTATAATTACTTTTTACAATGTGTACATGATTACAAGATCAGTGTGCATTAATAACATGGATGACCACAGCTCAGTCACTTGACCCGAAGCAATAATGTAAAAAACCATGATCATGTTACACAAAAAGAAAGAAAGGAACAAACGAAGAAAATGAAAGGAAAAGGAAAGAAAGGACAAGTAATAAAGAAATGAAGAAAGAATGAAATATCGGTGAAAAAAATAACACAAAAGGAAGAAAGATCGGAGGAAAGGAAAAATAACTAAAATGGGCATCATTCCGACACATAGAATATTCTGATGACAATCTTGCACTGGCCTGAGCAGTATTAACAGATCAATAATTGATCTATGTATTTAACTTCAAATTCTTCAATCCAAATCACAAACCAGTCCTCAAAATACCCATTTTCCATATATTTCATAAAATTCTATGTGTGATTATTTCTTTAAAATAATTTCAAATCTCAGTTATTAGTAATAATACGGTGAGAGTTTACCTCTTTAAGGTAATAAATTATCCAATATATTACGTAAGTTTTGGGACTATGTTGAATGTTTCCTCATCTTTCATATTATTATGTGGATCATTGGTGTTTTTTAATATAAATTGCGCATTTCTTTCGTTATGGAGTTATTTCCAGTACGTCTTTTCTGACCTTGGCAGGACTGCACTACGTGCATTATGAGTGTACATATATATTCGACACTGGAGCTCGTTTTTTCCAGATAATTTGATCTCATCAGTAGAGCAAGTTATTCTCACTTTCATTGCTAAGTTTACGTTTTGTATGTCGAGTCCTAAAGCAAGGAGATAATTTTTAAAAACATTCCAAGTCTAGAAAATTATTAAACAAAAACCATGACCTGCATTTTACTGCAGAACGTGGATACCAAAACGTGACATTAGAAATACTATGAAAAAAAATATGTGGAAAAAATCTTTTGTTCTTGGCCTATACACATTCAAAAACATAACATTTTTGAAAGCATTCATAGGTTCTTCATATCCAATCTTTACGTCAATGTTAGGATAGTAGGTAATGAAGATACAAATCATATGAGACGCGTGCTCAAGGGATGTCTACCTTTAATGTCCAAAATGTTTTGAGATGTAGTAGTCAGTCATTGTGTGAATGTGCCCAAGTCATTGTGTTAAAGTTGTTTATAATTCACTAACCATGTGGAATATAGGAATAAGCTACATTCCCATCCCTTTTACTATTACAAATTATGCTATTGCTCACGCACGTATGTTACGTACGTTAGCATTCCTCATTTTTTCCAGTTTAGATTATACATGGATTGAAAACTTAAAAAGAACTAGATTCATGTTGTTTTTACCTCGTTACTTCCTTCAATTACTGTATTGATATGGTGTGATATACACACATTGTTCACACATTGTTCAATAAAACTTGATTTTCCCACATACACATATACCATTTTGGTGTCCGTGCTATTCTAGGTTCTATTCATTCTTCATAAAAAAAGTCTCCCAATAATGCAAGAAAATGAAAATGAAAGAAAAACATTGTCCTAAAAAAACATAAGTGGCCTTTTGTTGTGCAACATATAGAAATAATTTTATGTAAACAATTTGCCATGTTGCTCATGTATGTAACGGTGTAAAACAAATATGAGTCATAATACACCAGCCTTTACTTTGTAGAAATCTTGTTTCAGGTTTTATTTATGTCAAATGTAGGTCAGAAATGTAACTTCACAGTTTTGGATTGGAATAAACGATTTCACTCCTGCAATCAGGCATTGGTAAGACACCATGAGCACTTCACCAGCAAAATGTTCATTTACTAAAAACACTATTTGAGATCTTTGAATTATCTTGTTAATTTTGGTCAAAATCAGGTATTTGCCAAACTTTTAAATAAATGTATTTCCGTTGGTTTTAAGAGCAAATGATATTTTGAAGCTCATGTCACGCTTTAATAATCCAGTATTGAAATTTACCTAAATAAGATGTTCTTGTTTGTAACCCAAATTTGTAATGTTTAGATGTTATCTTGAAAGTGGAAATTAACAAACTGAGTTAGATTCATCAATGTCAAAATTCGACATTGATTTTCTACAGTTTCTTGCAATCACATGAAAAAAGTCCTCGCCAAAGCTTCGCTTCGTAAAAAAAAAAAAATTATAACTTCTGCATTTTGGCTCTTGTGATTCATATAAAACTTATACAAATAAAGAAACAGTATTGCGTGGACGTGGTAGCTCCTCTTCCGCGTATAAGTTTGACCTCAATTTCACAATGAAAGACGCAAGGCGGACTCGGTCTGTCCCTGATAGGCCTTGAGATCTACATCTAAATGATGTCATTTTATTTTCATTTCAACGTTACTTAAACAGCTATCTTGTAAGACAATGACAATGAATGCTAACAACTGGATAGTCCTGCTGTGAAATAAAAATACATTAGGTCCCATTCTGAACACACATCCCGCCCCCACCCCAATGAAAGCTTGAAATTCGACTATGTCACAGACAATGGCTACACCTCCACATTCCCACGTCATTTCCGTTTTGTGTTTTGTTTTACGCTTCAAATTCACTATTACATGTACCTTAAATTCATGATTTTCGACCTTTCACTTTGAAAGTTCATCAATCCTTCCAGGTTTTCTAGACAATACACCACTTTTTCATAACGACATTGAATGGTCACGCACAATTATGTTGGTATTGGTTTAAAGTGTGTGTCTTCTAGATCCTGTACAAACCGATATTTCCATCATAGATTTAAATTGCGATTTAAATCCATGATTTTTCTTTATTTTTATTTTTGGTTATTTACCATTTTCTTTACATATTATGTACTTAAATGCAGTACATGCTTTTTGAAAATTTTGAAATGTCTTTACTTAATATTGTATTTTAAGAGGTAATGAGCGACGTTTTATAACAAATGTACTCCAAAAATGGTGCAAATCGGAATTAAAGTTATAACTAGAACCCCCAAAATGTGATACTTGATTATTAAATCTAATTAGTGATATTTGTAAAAATATAGCTATCAAACCAAAACTAATAATATGAGACATACACACAAACACACAAGTATACATAGTGTGTTTGATAACAATCCAGTGTGCGTGTGTGTGTGTGTGTGTGCGTGTGTGTGTGTGTGTGTGTGTGTGTGTGTGTGTGTGTGTGTGTGTGTGTGTGTGTGTGTGTGTGTGTGTGTGTGTGTGTGTGTGTGTGTGTGTGTGTGTGTGTGTGTGTGTGTGTGTGTGTGTGTGTGTGTTTGTGGGTATGTGATTTTGCCATATATTCCATATCAATAAACACTCAATGTAAATGCATTAATTTACGGAGTGTGAGATAAAAGAGCAAAATATACAAACAAAACACGTGAAATGATTCTTTTATCTTGCACTTCTTCTGTCAAATTTCATATGACAGTCTTACATGTGATGTTCTGTCATACACAAACAGTTTGAAAGGGGGAGAAAATGGGACGGGGAAGGGACAGTAGCAGGGTCAGGGTAATAGGAGGTAAACATAATCGCTCGGTGAAATTAAAAAAAAAAAAGTATCTCAATTTTGGTGTAAAGGAGGGATTTTTTTAATATAATCTAGCCAGTAAACTAGACTTTGTTCTACCCAAACCCTATATGTCAAATCTGAAAAAATATAGCTTCTGTAACCAGATCCCAATTTGTTACAGTGTAAAGACAGAATTTTGGGGCAGGACCCCGGACATTAAACATTTTTTACAAACAAGTTTTGTCACATCATTTATCCAGATACATGTACATGTATGTTTATCGTATATGTCATGAACCAATCACTCATTGATGGTCTCCTTATTTACAAGAAAAATGCTGATACCCCCCCCCCCCCCCACTACTACAGATGACCCCTTCTTTTTTGCATGACAGCTTATAGCCCTTCTCTCAAAGATCAACATGCACTTAAATATCAAGATGCCCTGAAAGGGCAGATGGAATCACCATGTTGGAAATTTGGGGGCAAGAACACCTGCCCCATTCCCCACCCATTTTCTTTGGAGGAGACTGCGGTTGTTATAGGGTGGGGTATATCCTCACAATGCTAGATATGTCATGAGAAGGGAGCATTGTTCAAAACTATTATATAACCAATGACTGATTGTATAAACTCAGAAAATGTACATGGTAAAGTGTCCATTACATTAATGAACAGAGAATACTGTTGGTGAACTTTGAATAGATAGAATTGATGGCATGACACCAGGTATCATGCTAACTCGAACCTGGCTACAATAACATTCACTACTTCAATAACATAAGACACATTTAAAGGGGAATTCCACGATGATAGCAAGTTGTTTTGAAATGAAGCAAAAAGGAAAAGAGATCAGTGAATATTTCAGACCAATTGGGCAAATATTAAAGTGAAATGCTAACATTGTGGAACTTCAATTAAAGTGAAATGCTAACATTGTGGAACTTCAATTTAAAAAAAAACTGTCAAACTTTGATATCTGAGCTACATAATAGTGCTTAAATTGACAAATATCCTAGCATACAAAAGTTTGGAAAGTTATGCTGCCATTGGCATATTTTGCATGAATAAACATTTATTGCTCTGGTTGAGTATAAATTAGTCAGACCTATAATAACACAGTAGTCTATGGGAGGAAATAGAATAGACAGAAGATCACACTGGATACTGTAGATTTTTACTCTTATAAAGTACTAAATTACCACTTTGAAGTACATTATTTTAAGAGCTTCATTTTTAGACCTTATCAAAGTCATTAAGTATGTATCCCAGTGACCAGGGTAATAATTATATCCAAGTGCATTGAGAATTATCTCCTCGGTGATTATGCGATATATAAGAAATGGACTAGTAGTAGTAGTAGGAGTAGTAGTAGTATGGAGGATTATGTAGCTCAGAGTTTTTTAAACTGTGGTCATTGTTAACTTATGTCTTTATTAAATTGACTTTTTTTTGTGATTGATATTGTTACAATTGGCAACACCATATATAGTGTGTTCTTTTCAAGCAATCCACCTTTTGTTTTGCTCACTAAAATGTCAGTAAATTTTTGTCGTCCAGGTGGATGGCCAGAGGGGAAGGGGGCGACCAAAGAAGACATGAAAGAAACAAGTGCCGGAGGAGAGTAGGAGGGTTGGATTGAAGGAGGATGTATCGAATAGGGTGAAGTGGAGGGAGGGGGTAAGAGCAATTTCTGCGAATGCGAGGTAAATTCGGCCACCCCCGTGATCAGGGACTAAACCAGATTTAAAACCTGGATTAGTAGTACTACTACATTACGTCACTCGAAAAAGATATGTAAAAATATTAGTCTGAACATATTGTGCAGAAAATGATAATTTTGTTTCCTTTTGTATATAAAACGAATGGAGGATTGCTCACATTGAATATGATTATGATCAATTTTGTAATATCAATAGAATTTTCAGGAATTTTTATCTCCCTTTTTATTCCTCTGATTGTTCTTGAATTTTGTCTGATCTATTTCTCTGATTTACTTGTTTGCTTTCATACTTGTTTTATCAAACTGGAATTTCCCTTTAATTCACCAAGTATCAACACCAAAGAAATGACTCGCGAAAAACTGAGGGAATCTGGTGCTAGGACATTGTAGTACAAAATATTAAATATTTTTGTTTAATGAACACAGAGTATGTTTTCCCAATTATCATTGAAGTAGTCACTGAATACGTCATCTTTCTAAACAAATTGTACTGGTCCCTTGATCCAAACTTTTCTCTGAAGTGGATTTTTCATAGGATTTTAAGGATAGCTGTTCGAAATTTGGCTCAATATGCATGGCAATAAACAATACATTTACTCAATATTTTCATTATATGACACAAGGTGGTTCACAAACCCGAAGTCTTCGCCTGATTTATGCGCGATCAATAAAAAATGCAATATGGACCTTTTGACCCTAGATGCTTTGACCCTCACATCCTCATCAACAGAACATGATGGTATTTTCCCACTGATTGTTTGTCCCAAGTGTTGACAAAATTGATGCAGAAATACATTATTTTAACTTTTGACCCTAGATGACCTTTGACCTCATCATCCTTATCAACACACATGCGTATCACCAGCAATCTATTTTATTTGTACTAAGTGTGATACACATTGATGTAGAATAAAGAAATGAGAGCCATGCGCCTCATTCATTTGATCTTTTGACCCCTAGACGACCTTTGACCTCATCATCCTCATCAACAAATGTGGTATTACCCAAGTGATCATTTGCTACCAAAGTGTGAAACACAATTGATGCCACAAACCAAGTTAATGAGAGCAAGGTTAAATATAATCTCATTCATTTGACCTTCTTGACCCCTAGATGACCTTTGACCTCATCATCCTCATCAACAACATGTGGTATTACCCGCAGGATCATTTGTACCAAGTGTGAACACAATTGATGTAGAAATAAAGAAATGAGAGCATGGCCTCATATCAGCTTGACCTTTTGACCCCTAGATGACCTTTGACCTCACCATCCTCATTAACACACATTGTGGTATTACCCAAGGATCATTTTACCAAGTGTGAACAAAATTGATGCACAAAAAAGGAAAATGAGCGAAGTTAACAAATACTTTAAGAACTAGTACATTCCTATGACAATTGACCTCTAGATGACCCCAGATGACCCTGCATGACCTTTGACCCCAATTACCCTTAGTCCCACCCACTGATCATTGTTTACCAGTTTGGTTTGAATTGAAGCAACGCTTTTCAATTGACAGTCATTTAACGAAACTTTAACCAAAATGAGTGGACATACTACATACTACATACTACATACTACATACTACATACTACATACATACATACAGAAAAGTGATTTCATAGTCTCTTCCTGAACACGTCCAGGCGAGACAAAAATTAATCTCAGAATTAAAGCATCCACATCTATGATTTGTCCCCATGTTTAGAAATTAAATAATACGTTCATTTACATCTGTTTGCAAACAAAATGACATCTAGAGAAAGAATATCAAAGATATACCGGACAAACCGCGATGACAAAGGGCTGGAATGCCCTCGCTTTCATAAGAAAGACGATGCGAGCTATGTCTCTATTGTCAACGCAGTTTACCCGGTATGGCAAGCTGAGACGCCAGAATATCTCAGCGTTCCGATGACCACCGCTGTTGAAAAATTGGCAAATTTGGGAAATTGCATTGCCTCTGAAAAATGGCCCTAGAATCGAAACGCCTTACTCAAAATCAATGTTCTTGGTATCATATTATTGGAAAAAGAATGTTCTAACCAACAAAATAAAAATTAATGACATTTTGACGACAATGATGAAGAAATTAGCGATCATACTCGTAGCATTCTTTCTGGGCCACCCTGTATACATAAGCTTAAAAATTAATGTTGTAAATACACAGGTATATAGAAGAAAATACTACCAAATAACCTTTGGAAAAGTCTAGAAGCTAACAATTCTGTTTTAGTGGAATTATAGTGGCCATTAGACTTTGATTTGAGTTATTTTCTCCAACAGACAAAAATTCCCAGCATAGAACATACACTAAACAGGATTTTTTTTGTGTCCATTTTTCAAATTCAAGGTAATTACTCACTGTCATTTTTCACAGACATGTCCTTCATAAATAACCCAAGGGCATGAGTGGTGATGTTTTACTGTGCTGCAGGAGGGGTGAAAATGAGATTACCTGCCTTTAAGCAAACTATTGGTCGAGGAGAAGATGAGGTTGGTCGTTTTCATACCAGGTTTTTTTTTATTGTAAGGGGCAATATTTCCATGTACCCCACCAAAAAAAGGACATTCAGGATGATAATTTTACACTTGCCACAGATAACAGGAGATTTTGTTTACATATGGCAGAAAATTGGTTCCTAACATCATACATCAACTGGAACATTATGTTACTACAGGGAAATTTTCATGCCAAATTTCAGTTTTTCTTGATTTGTGTTTCCTTTCGCTAACTTCTAAATTATCTTAAAGCGCAAGTTTAGTTTTGGTGATTTTTTTTTTTATTTGAAAGCTTTATGCCCAAAGGTCTTAAAGCGCAAGTTTAGTTTTGGTGATTTTTTTTTTATTTGACAGCTTTATGCCCAAAGGTCATATCACACCAATAACATATTCTGAATATCTTTCGTTTTTTTATTAGTTAATGAAAAATCTTGGGGGTCCAACCCACCGAGATTTTTCATTAATTAATAAAAAAAAAACACAAAAGACATTCAGAATCTGTTATAGGTGTGATATGACCTTTGGGCATAAAGCTTTCAAATAAAAAAAAAAATACAACCAAAAATAAACTTGCGCTTTAAGAGGAACTCTTTGAGCAAAGTTCGCACTATAGTGAGATTCAAAAGAAACCTACATTCAATCTCAAATCTCTGAAAATTTTTAGTTAACAAGAAAGTTACACGATGCGTAATATATGTCTCGCCTGCATCTCACGATTTTAGACGGAATGCATTTCAAGATTATGCCATTTCAGGCTTTTAGGCTATTTTTGTAATTTTTTGATTTTGAAAAAAAAAATGAAGTTCCAAATAATGTGTTGAATTTTGGAAGCCCATACCAAGCCCTACCAGATAAAACAAACAGAATCAAAATCGGCCTAGATATAAAGAAAAGTAGCATATTTCGTGATTTTGAATAAATTTGCATAAATTAGCATCATTAAAGAACTTCCAAATTATGTTTTGATTTTTGGAAGCCCCTACCAAGCCCTATTAAAGCCCAAGTTTAGTTTTGGGTATTTTTAGTTTATTTGAAAGCTTTATGCCCCAAAGTCATAACCCTGCAATAATAGACTCTGAATGTCTTTAGTTTTTTTAAAATTAATTAATGAAAATAAATAAACAAAAAATTCCCAAAACTAAACTTGGGCTTTAAATACACAATCAAAATCTGCCTAATAAATTTGCATAAATTACCATAATCAATAAACTTTCAAATTCTGTATTGAAATTTGGAAGCCCTATCAAGCCCTATCACATCATACAACAGAACTAACCGTAAGTTTTTGATGTTTATTCCACAACATAGTCTACGTTTGTTGACCTGAATGACCTTTGACATTGGTTTTGGGATCTGAAATTCTACTCAAATGATAAGTGATACTTCATAACCCTATGCCCAAGGTTCCAAGGAATAAGGATTTATACTTTCAAAATTATGCCCCAAATCAAAAACTTAACCTTGGTAAGTTTTTATTGTTGACGCAGCTGCCGCCGTCGGTAAAGGGACACCTATATCTTGCTTCTGCTATGCATAGCAGCCGAGAAAAATATCATAAAACTGAAACTAAGAAATGATTTTAGAATCATTTTTCTTCACGTGGTTCATTGGTAATTCACATTGTGTCATGGGTGACTGCTCAACAATCTAATTTGTATAACACATCAGTATTGTTTTTGTCAAAGTTTTGACCAATGACCAATGTCATCATACAGCACAAAGTACATATAATCATAACATATCATTACCCAGTAAACCGACAACATCAAAATTGGTCAAACAATGAAAAAGAATCTTTTAAAAATTTTACATAAATGTGCATGAATTCTCATAATTAATGTTTGAGCCAAAATTTCAAAATTCTGTGTAGAAGTTCTGCATCTGTAACATAGCTCTACCAGATAAGACAAAATGAATATCTTCACCAAGCCATGTGCTACCAAACATCTGGAACAGACTACTACTGCTGCTACTACTACTACTACTACTACTACAAGTACTATTTGGTAAGCTATCCTGATTATTTGGGGTTAGTTGCTTGATTTCTCCTTCTCCAGTTCCCTCTGCTCACTGTCTTTCCTGCTGTCAGATTTACTGTTTTTGATATCTCTCAAGATTGGATTCAGGATTGCTTCCCTTCATTATCATTATTACCAAACAGTAGTTAAGTACTTACGGATGGTGTGTTGAAAGATTGAGATCCACACATCATGAACTTGTTTTATGAGAAAAACTACTGTATACACCATATATTTCGTGTCCATATATTTTCACGATTTTGCTTCAAGATGGGAAATTCGCGAGGGTATATCTTTGCGATTTTATTGTATCTGCATTCACTTTGTACAGAAATGCCAGGAAGTGAAAATTTTCGCGTTCAGTAAGTCGCGAAATTCACATAAATAAAACCACCGCAAAATATTCAGCGTATACAGTAATAACGATATGCTACCAGAACAGAATATTGTTCTTTCCTCGAGTTTAAATTTTGCTCAAATTGCAGAACATAGTTATGGGTACATTAGCATGACCAGCTGAGCGCTGGGTCAGTGGCTGACTATGTACGCTAATATGGTCAAACGGTTGAACTCTGGGTGACGTTCACACTAAAAGCTAAAAGCTTAAAGCACGGGCTGTCACTTAGCAAATTTTGAAGTATACTGTCAAGATTTTCACCAAAACTATGTATTCTACCCAAAGGTTCTTTGAGAGGTGTTTATTTATACTAGATCTAATCTTGTAAGCTGATTTTAGCTGATTCCATTCATTTTGCCGTTTTTTGGCATGCAAATCCTGAACCCAATCTTTAATTTGTCCTACAAGCAGGTTCTAGGTTTTCCTTTTTCCCCTAATACCTGGCACTTTCATCAAAATGACGTCTTCTGCTGGATGCCTCTCCCAAGTCTTCTCCAGACAACCAAACCAACTAAGTCTCATCTTCCTCACTTCCTCATGTACGTGTTCAACTTTCAACTCCTTCCTGATAACATCACTCCTTTTCCTATCCCTTATAATTACTCCCAGGAATTTCTCAGCATCCTCATCTCCGATACCTACAGTAATCTCTCTCCCTTCTTTGCCATGACACGTGTTTCAGGCAGCTTATCACACCCATGCCCCTATACTTCTCTAGATGGAAGACTCGCACCACCAAATTCATCCTCGGTTTCCCTCTATTAATTATCATCAGGGGCAGTCGTCCAAGGAACTGACGGCCTTGTACAACCAGTAGCAGTCGTCCTCTGGAAAAACAAGAAATGTGTACAGTTGGTCGCCTATGATGCCGTAATTGTGTTCTCGCTTTCCCCACGATACAGGCGAGTCTACAAAACCATGCACTGTCATCGCACCCCAGGGTATCTTGGCCTTACTCTCTGTTACAATTTGCCTGGAAAAAAAATAACAGTAAGAATAAAAAGGATGACATTGATTATGATGAGTACAACAGCAATGATAACAAAAATGACAAATATTATGACAATAGTGATGATAGTTAGAAATACATTTTGGGTTTTTTTTTGGGGGGGGGGTGGGGGTATGCATTAGAACAAAGAAAACATTACCTCAAGTATAAAATGATCTTAAACATTTATCAAACAAACTGTTCATACAAAATGATGTCCAGTGCTACCAGAGAATCTGTGTAAAACAAACTTCTTGCTTTCACCCTATTCAGCAAAACTACCCATTGTTTTATCCATAACATTAACATTTGGAGAGTAATTTCTTTTTAGACACGGAGTATGTACATATGTAACATAGTTTGGCCCATGTTTTGAATAACAGTTTAAAAAAAAGCGTAAAGAAATGAGAATGTGAAGTAGGTAAAGCCATTATAATGTACAATATCAGAATCTTCTCTGTAGCAGCTCTGTGCTGGACAAATGATGCTCAGTGAAAAACAAAAATGAATAGAAATATGCATGGATAATTTTCCATGATGGAAGTGATCATTTTAACACACAAATCCCAGATGCTGAAATCAATATCTGGTATTACAATATAAATCAGTTTATATATGATGGCAATAACCATATTTGGATTTGTTTTGTTTTGTTTAAAATACATGCAGATATAAACCTCAGAGGTCTGTAAATAAAAAATGATAATATATTTTTCAGTCAGCCCAAATTTTCCCTGTGGGTTTGGGCAATCATAACACAATACATTGGCGTAAAAAATGAATTTAAAGAAATTGTCAGATTCAAACTTAATATGGCTCTCACAGAATCTATGTATATGACAAGGTTTGTCATTTAAGCTAACCCCTCATGGACAGGAAGAAATACTTCTATAAACAAGTGTCACATGAATACATGGCCTTGACAACCATCTGTATTAAAGCCAAAGTATTCTACTGTCACCCTGGACATCAGAAAACAACATCAAACCTACCACAAATAAATGATTTAGAATGACATAGGGTGGTTTTAAAATAATCTGCAAACAGATATCACCTTGTACATTTACTATAGAAACAAATGAAGGGGGTCTAATTGTCCCAACTTTTAAGCTTTGCAATATTTTTTCAAAGCATGTGATTGAGTAGATGACATGGGTGTATATAAAAGACAAATCAGGAGAAAATTTCATGTTCACTATTTACCCAAACTGTACACTGCCTGTAAAGATACAAGCTAACATTGTGGAACTTCAATTAAACAAAACTGTCAAACTTTGATACCCGGGGCCGGTTGCACGAAAGCCTGACATCTTATCTTCGCCGACAACTCCAGGGTTAAGTGAAAATGCGTTTCACGAAACCCTGACATCGTAACTCCAGCGACAAAAGTTATGACAGCTCCGGAGCCGTCATAAGTCAGACGCCACCTACAGTTACACTATGCACATGCCATTTCAAGAATCCACAAATTGTCAAATACAACCGGCAAAATTAGTAATTTTACAATAATAAAACCCTTCATATCATGCTATTAAATGTTTAAAGGATATTTCAATTTGACATTTATCCTAAACATGTCTTAAGATATCAGTGATAAGTTTCTTAAATCTGTGTGACATAATTGTTATTAGAACGGTTAGAAATCATTGTTATAAGCGTCTGTGATTAAATAATAAACATTTTGTGTTATACAATTTAGATAAACATTTCAATACTCTATTACACAAAGATAGAATTAATATGAAAGAAC
>JZLH01S0107494.1:53934-74447 GCA_001188425.1 Eucidaris tribuloides | reverse complement strand
TCTCATCACAATGGGTACCGCTGAATAGATATTTTTAATATCTTTCATTTGACACCACTGACGTAAAAATTTATATATCTGTTCAGGAAATATATGCAGAAAACCGGACACATAGGAATTTGGGGTCAAATTAGAGGTCATTGACCTCTGACGTCACGTTCCACCACTCCCGACACTCAAGAAATCACTTTTCAAATGTGTCAAGGGATGTTCTACCCAAATATCATAACAAGACACCTGGTCATTTTTGTCAAATAAATTCTGGCTATCTCTTGGACTATTAGGGAACACACGTCTGCATAATCAAGAATTGTCTGATCGGCATCTCAGTGCAACCTAAACATAGTTCTTAATCGACTGAAATAACATGTTTCTGATTTTTCTGAGATGCTAGGTGAGGTGACACTTTAATTCAGAAAAGCATGCAGAATCATTTTTTGCTATTACACAATTAACAGCAAACAAGAGGAATGGGATGTTAGATGAAAATGAAAATCGGCAAAAATTGGTGTACAAAACTAATTAGGAGTTCTCTATACTCTCAATTCTCATCACAAACAAGTGGCAGAATTCCCAAGTCAAAAATCCTCCATAATTGGGATTGAGTAAACTTTAAACATTCATAACTCCTGAATAGTTCAGCCAAATTTGCTAGAACTTTCACAGTTTTCTTTCTTTTATCATTCCGTATTCTCTGAAGATGTCTGGGTTTCGCTCCCCATTTAGGGTTAACAGCTTCAGGGTCTACAAATTTTCATCACTGAAAAAGCTTCCGAAACATGTCAAAACAGGTTTGGCAAGCACAGGCAAGATCTACAATTCTATCCCAACAAAAACAAGATGATTTCCTTTTTTTTTAAAACAAAAACAATGACAAAACATCACATCAGAGACAAAACAAAGGCACCAAAGGCCAAAAGTTACAGCAAGTCCCTGATGCTTTCCACCAATCATATCCAAAGAAAATCATTCAAGGTCATGCTTGTCTCATAAATGCAAACTCAAACAACATGCACATGAAAATGCATCATTCTTAAAGCCACTGGCTAACATATTTACAAAATGTGAGCTACATAATCCTCCATGAAACAAGTGTCTTTGATAAGGTCTAAAAAAAAAGCCCTGAAAAAAATTGTATTTCAAAATGATTATTTAATCCTTAAAGGTAGTGGATCTCATTTGCAAACATCCCCGCAGTCCAGGAAAAGATAACCCATGCCCTTAGGCTATTAATGAAAGGCATGTCTGTGAAATCTGGGGGAGAGTAATTGCTTAGAATTTGAAAAATGCGAAAGAAAAACAATAGACGTTTAGTGTACATTCTATGGCAGGAATTTTTTCCTCGCGAGAAAAAAATTCAAATCAGAGTCTAACAGTCGCTATAATTCCACTAAAACTGAGTTTCTAGCTCCTATATTTTGCTAAAGGTTCCCAGATGGCATTTTCTTCAAAATGCCATTGTATTTACACAATGTTAATTTCTAGGCATGCAAAAGAGATCCACTGCCTTAAAAAAAGGGAAAATCGTAAGTTGACCGGAGTCACCTGCTCATTTCCTCCAGTCCCATAGACTTACTGTGTGTGGATCTAGGCTATTTTTTTACCCGCCCCGAGTACAAATTGTTTATTCATTCATATTTTGCGAGTGGCAGCAAAAATTTCCAAACTTTTGTATTCTAGGGTGTTTACGTGTCCATTCAAACACTACTATGTAGCTCAGATAACAAAGTTTGACAATTTTTTAATTTGAAGCTCCACAATGTTCACCTATTACTTTAAATGGGGTGGGGCTTGTTCAGTTCCACATAGCCTTGATATTCTTCGCTTACTCTGCCAAACACAATGACTGGACTAAAAGCCTAAAAACAATTGTAATCTGACTAACCTAAGGTCAGCCAGCGGAGTATATATTCCAAAACAATTTCAGCTTTAGAATGAACAGCTGGGTTTAGGCTTTCGTGAATACTATACCCTGGTAATTATATCTATTGTTGATCTGCCGCTGACCTGTACTTGTTTTGTTTTGACTGGAAACTGAAAACTATTGTGCATTAACTGTGGTAGCAGGCCCAACATACATGTACATGTAGCCAAAAGGTCATATGAGCACATACATGTACTGCAATGTAGTTGATGGTGACTGTTTTCGCGCAGCGACCAAAACATGCTTGCAAATGTTGAAAGCAAACTACTGTAAAATCACAATTGCAAATTAACCTGTGTGAAAGCAAACTAGAATTACGAAGCCCGCACTTCGCGTACTGAAAATTTTCGTGATTTTTCCTTAAGACGAGGAATTCGCGAGAGCATATTTTGGCGATTTTACTACATTTGCATTCACTTTGTAAAGAAATATTAGATAGTGAAAATTTTCATGTTTTTTTTGTTCATTTTTCTATTGATGGCATCTTCAGTACAGAGGCATTAAAGAAAAAAAATTATCATCTTATTTTCAAGCGTATTATGTACTGGGAAATCATGAATAGCAAAATCTCACTTCCTACTTGGAACTTGTCTCATGAAATCTTTTCCTGTTACTAATGAAGTTGGCAGTTACGTTACGTTACTACTACACACACACACACACACACACACACACACACACACACACACACACACACACACACACACACACACACACACACACACACACACACACACACACACACACACACGCACGCACGCACGCACACACACACACAAACACTGGAGTAAATAAATAGTACAGGAAATCTCTTGACATGGGTCAGTGCCAGGGCACAGATTGACTGCAGGAGTGGTCAATTTAGATCAGCCAATAAGGCCTCCCTATTATTGAGACAGGCGACAGCAGAGGTCACATTCTGAGAATCATAATTCAACAAGTGTCCATCATCCAACAGTAACTATTTATATGGTCCCCGTAGAAAAGAAATTTCAGCTCTACAGCTAATCACTTTTTAGGATTACTGAAAGACATTTTTGAACAAATGTGACCATTCTTTAAATCCAACTGAAACATACATGTATTTTGGATAAAAGTGTAGTAGTGCACACACAGCAACTCAAAGTCTAAAACTATACTTTTCAAATTAGGTCTACCGTACTGGCAATTTCATTGAAAGTTTTGAACATCCAGTATATTAATCACGATTTCATTGTCTTAGTGATCATTTTTTACTCTGGCTGCTGGATTATCACCATATTGATGACAATGCATGCTTCATGTAAATATTGTACATTTTTCATATGATTAAACATACACTTGTATTTTCTAAAGTTTTCCATAAATTGAATTCCCAAAATGTACAAAGAATTATTCAAAATATCCTACTTGTACAATTACATTTACAGTACAGCGATTACTCTCAACACTTATCATTTAATCACATATTTATTACGCCATGTTGTATGAATAACAAAGTACAAACTGAAAATTTGTGACTACTACTTTTTTGTCATATTTATAAATTCAGAACTGGTTTAAAAAAATATTTTAACTTGTAAATCGTTTCAACTGTCATACGGTTGGTCAATAATTGACTGATGGTTTCAGTCCCACACATTGTTATCGATGTTATGCCTGTAGTCCCTATGACATCGAGTCAACTCGTGCATTTGCTGGAGTCGGCATGTTACCGATATACCGGGTTTTAACGATATTTTTTCAGCGATATTGGTATACCGGAAATTTGCTTATACATTCTTTACTTGTGTCTACATTGGACTAAGAAGACTACTCGAATGTATCAATAATTTTTGTTTAATTGTTTATTTGATGACCTGTTTAAGTAACATTGATCAACCAATGATAATTATCTGGCTCAGACATTTTTGAGGAAAAATGCAAAATGCTAATTATTTGTTCTAAACATGAATACTTGACAAGTACCATACTAACAGCCACAGTTATGCTTTTTATGAAATCTTTATTCCTTTTGCACAGATACACATTACAAAGCTTCAATAAAATGGTGTACAACATTCTCACACAAAAATACAAACTAACAAAAATGTTAATATCCAGGGATTTTTGCCAATGATACATGTAGATGTACGTGAGTACGTATGCGAGTGTGTGTGTGACTGTTTTGTAGATCTGTCTCAAACACGGCTATTGTCGGTAAGACAGATATATAGGGGAAAAGAATTTAAATCATAATGAAACAACTTCAAACAATCAAATTGAAATAATGTAAAGAACCGAAATGAAATAAAAATGGTCTCACCAATCACTGTAGAATGGGTACCAAATAAACTCCCAAACATAATCCAAACTTTATGGCACAAAGTCTCTGAGTGTTTAACTGTTTGTACACTAAAATGGCTTCCACAACAAGATCAACAAATCCAACTATGAAACTGTACAATATTTCACGTTTCATCTTTCCACGCTGCAAAAGTCAATATTAAGAGTAGATTATCCAATAAATCAATCTCCACAAAAGTTGTACAATAATCACTCCAAGTTTCTACGTATTGTACGATACTTGTGTACACATATTATGTAGTATACAGGTGCTAACAGGCAAAAAAAACAAAGTTGGTCCAAGGTTTTCGGCAGGGGCCCCGCTCGTAGTACTACTTCACGCTTCCCATAAATAGCACTAGTAGCAAGTACTCACGGCCTCACACACCCTATTTCTCCATACCCGATACACTATCCGACTACTACATACTGACTGTATACACTGTCAGTACTACAAGTCAGGAAATAAGCTAGCTTTCAAAATTTGAAACAGGAAAAGCTTCGGTTGATTCATCCGACACTTTGCGGTACCCTGGGACGCGGGCTACGGGTTTGCCCGCACGCCAATGGACAACTTTTAATTGGCGCTGAGGTCGGGCGCCCTGATACGGCGCGTTACGATCTTCCTGTTTACGGGAACACGCCAATTGACTGAACTGTGAGTTGAGATTGATGGGGCTATTCATGGTAGCATGAAGACTAAATTATTAAGGCAATCAATTATGAAGTAAACGCTACAGTACTTCATGCTGTCAGAAACATACTTACTTCAAGATCAAGTCCATGTACAAGAATCTACTTGTTGAATCACACAAATTCTAGATATTTTTTATATCACTACATGTGAACATGAATGGGTGACTAAAACTGCAAAGTTCTGTTCTTGTACATAATTTTAAATTTTCATGTTACATGTAATTGCAAATGAGCTCCACAAAAAGTATCAGTTCTTAAATTAAATGTGATTACATTTGGCTGAATGCTGTGATGCGTGGAAAGCGAATATCAAAAGGGTCACCAGGGGTCGGACACGACTCGACGGTACAAGGTAACAAGGTAACGAATTACAAATTCTTACCTGTACTTTAATGTAAGTTTTACTGGACAGAATTCTGTTTAGCTACTCTACGTAACTGTACTATAATTGTTCCATACTTCAGGATCCAGAAAAAATTTATATTTTAGGGTGTGATAAAGTAGGGTACAGGTAGTTAACCCGTTACAGACCGTCGGTTTAATTTTGATATAACATGCATTCCCCACAAACCCCAGCCCGAGATATCACATTCTTAATAGGACTGGGTTAAAATCACAGCCTCACAGAACTACACTTTGCTTTCAATGACACACATAAAAGCAATTAAATAGAGATTCAGGCTCAGCTCTACATTTTAAATCTTAAAATGAAAACTGAAAGATTAACATTACCCATGTAACGGCCATGCAAAGTCCTTTCTTGAATTTTTCTGCATTTCATCTGATAGAACAGACACTTTTTCTCAGGTTGAACAAAATTTCTTGATAAATGATAGCATCCGACTCAATCAACGATAGACACAAACAAAACTTCAGACAGAAAGATGACATGGAAAAACTGCAAATCTCAAGATGTGCCTATTATTAATCAATATTTGGAGTGGAAATTCAAACAGCGGTTATTCTTGAAAATTGATGGTGAGGAGTACAAAGTACAAACGAGAGTAAACTTCCCAAATCTTGTTGAATCCGATCAATGTTAAGATTTTCCAAAGAATGCAAAAGGAGTATTACTTGTATACATGTGATGATATGCTTGACTACACAAGTTCCACGTGGACCCTTGTTGTTAAACAAGGCAGTGAGGCCTAAGGGTAGAGACAGGTAGCTAATCAACACAAGCCACCCACACAAACTGATGAATCACCTTCGATTCTCTCATCTGAAATTTTAGATTTAAGCCATGTTCAGACATGGGTTCCTAGTCCCAGTAAAATTAATTACGCAGCAATTAAAATTCCAAGGATATTTATCTTACCACGACCCTGTGTCCACACGACCGATCATGAGAGAAATTCCGGCCAGTTTACCATGGCCTTCGCAGGGGATCATTGTGGGGGGGGGGGGGTCACAGTAACTTCCGGAAGTGAATTGAATTGTAGTACTGCACTGCACATGTGCTACACAATACTTCAACATTGCAATTTGACTCCGGAAGTTTTACGCGAGGTGGTACATGTAAGTTCATAGATACTCCGAGTGCAGCTAGTACGCGCGTCCGCATGGGTAATTACTCGAACCGGCTAGTCGTGATAGCGAGATACTCCTGGAAAAAAACAGGAGTATCTTGGTCGGAGGAACTTACCACGACTTCTGTCCAGAAGGGCACTACTCCGACATTTCCTCCAACCTTCCTCCGACTGGGCTTCCTCTGACCCTTCCTCTGACCATACTCCGACCAAAACAGCCTGCGTCTGAACACGGCTACACTGTATTCGGGGACCACTAAGACAGAATAAATCAACTTGCACCAAAAGAAATTTCACAACATTTACATTTAACAGTCAGCATTGGTTGAAGTCATCTATATTATGCCACAGGACATTTGAGAGAATCCCCTAGTAACAGGCTAATCATGGGATTGGGAGCACTTGAAAATGCCTCAAGAAGCAGATGAGTTTGGTTTGGACATACATGTACTGTATACCAATGTATACAGTGAGAGTATAAATCTTGGATGGAAGGATATGTTTTGAATTTGTATGCTTACAAAGAATATCAAGCTTGCATGAACACACCAGTATTGAACTACTGTCTCTCATGCCCCAACAGAAATTCATCCCATAGAAAGCTACACAACAATTTGCTTGGCTCAAGGGATATTGATGGTAGTTCTTTTAAAATGAGTCAACACTTGACCACACAATTTTCACAACAGATTCTTTAGAATACACATACTTGATTCTAGAATACTTTAACCCCAGGTTGAGGACTACCTCCAAGCTGTTGAATTCTGAACAAAGGGCTCCACATACTGTACAGGGGTATCATTAGTCTAGATCTGGACGTTATTTGTTCCCGGAAAACCTACACCATTCATCGCATACTACACATCCGATATGCCTAGCCTCCGTCTTTTCACTTATACGTACATTCCGATGAATAGTGTAGGGTTTTCGAAACAAATACACTATTACGTCAACCTAGACTAGGGTATCATAGACGAGTTGTGAGAGAGAGAGAGAGAGGATATATTGCCATTTACACTGATGGAAAGAGTTGGACCCACTACTGAACATGAACACAAAGGAAATTTATTAATTAATCAAAAATGTTATTGGCATGGTGTATTACAAGGTGACTCAGTACCGGCGAGTGGGACATAACCGTGCCTCGATGCCGGCAAGTAAACATCAACAAGTCAGGGCAAGCAGTTTGGAGCTGTCAACTAAAAATACTTGCCGCGAATCGGGTCTGGCCAAGTAATAATTTGCATAAGCAAGACCTAAGTTAAATACCAATAGACTGTATTGCAAAACAAAAATGAAATAAATGGCTGTTTTTATGGAGGAAACACTGGCCAAAACATCGGCAATTATTTGCTCAAAATGCATTCTGCAAAGACGCAAAATGAACGAGTGCGTGCGAGTCGCAAAGCTGCTTTGAGTTTGAAGGAGGTTCTACCAGTATCTGCGTGGCCTGACAACTTGTCCAAGAAAAAAATAAACATCGCGCAAAATTGTTGCAAGGATTGAATAAATAACAAAGTATTCAGTGAAAAAAATGACTGAGAGTAGCAGGAAAGGTAAGCAGAATGTTTAAAATCACCAGAAAATATATCACAGCCACCTCCAAAAACTCGCTGTTTAGCCGACTAGAGAATGCCCAGTCCCACATGTGTTAAATGGTGTATGTGAGTTCGTATTTTCAAGTCTTAACTTACGATATTGGTGGTAATTTTCTGCTCTTGAAAATGATAAATCTGACCATGAAAGTGTCATAGGAGATTCAGAAATAATATTTGTGATATTACAAGTGGATTTTAATAGGGATACTTGCTCAAAAAGTGGCAATTTAGCAGCTGGAAACATAGCTACATGACCCATTCAGTCACTGAATCATCCCCTGAACTCTGGGGTTGGAAGATGGCAGGCCTGGTGTCCAGTTCCCTGGCTAGGCTAGTGGTTTTATGAAGAACTTTGTTACTTAATATTTCCCAAGGAGTGCACTCTATCTAATAAATTCTGATTAGATAATCATTTCAAAGATTTTGAATAAGATAAGTGTAATATTCTAAGCAAGTTTGGGTGAAAGGGAAATGGAGAATAGACACTAAAACTTTAGTTTACGCTTACGCTGATCTACATTTTTTTTTTTAGTACCGGGTTTGGGAATCAATTATGCATTCCTAAGAGGATAATATATTGAAGACTACCATGAAGTTTTTAATGTCCACAAATTAACTCTTGGTTGTATAGGTGGTGATCGGTGTGGGGTTACGTGACCCACCCCCTCATGGGAGGGGTTATCCCCCTTGATTTTTGAAGCTTAATTTTTCCCAAAATTTTTAGCATTTTTGATAAATTTTATAGACACTGAAAATATACTTCACACTTTTTTGTAACACTTTATAAACACTTCAACATTTTTATCTGGAAACATATATAGCTGAAATTATGTTTATCTACATGTATATGATACCAAAAGTTTGTGGTTATTTCTAGAACACTTCATTAACACTTGAACAAATTTACTATGAAATCATAACCACGTTTAAGTTAACGTGATGAAAATCATAATGTCGTCAACAAACATTTTTATGAACACCTACGGTAAATCACACGATGTTACCAAAAATGTGTATTAATGCTGTGCTGTACCCCCCCCCCCCCCCATCCCCACAACATGAAATCGCCACTACCGCTTGCTGGAACACATTGTTATAATCGTTCATATCTGTAATATATGATGAATGAACACAATTAAAAAATTGATTATTGATTTTCATAAATATGACAAAAATCATTGATGTGAAAATTTGTGAATGGTTATACATGTATGTATCTATACATATTCATCACACAAATCAATAGTATTTCTTTTATTTTTTTCGGGCCAACCAAAAACTCTCATTCGCGGCAAGCATTTTCGGAGCTGTTGAAATTCACTTGCCGATCGGGCAATTTGGCCAAAGTTATGTAGCACCCTGAATCTTCTAGATATTGTTTGTTATGACATTGTCAGTCCCTTTTAAAATTTAAAGGTGTTGATCCAAGATGATGAACCATCAACTTTACCTTTTACTTTAATTTTGAGTACAAAGTACAATAAATGACACCCCCCCCCCCAATACTACACGTACATGACTACACGTACATGTACATCAGAAGTCACAACATACACAGAAAGAGGTACATGTACATTAAAGAAATATACCATGCACTGAGAGGCTCCAGTGGAAATTATGGATTCTGAGGTGACTGGCATAGCACTATTTTCTGAGGGGCTGCGCCCCTCAGAAAATAGTGCTATATGCCAGTCACCGAAGAGAATCCATAATTTCCACTGGTGCCTCGAAAAAAGTGCATGGTATATTTGATTTATATCCTTGATCAAAAAATTAAAATAACGAAGTCTAAAAGTGATGATTTGAACAGAGTAAGTCTGATTAAAATATCAACTCACCATTCATCATCAGTTAGCCTTCTTTTAAATTTGGGCACATTGCAGCGTTGCAATCTGCGCTGCGTGAACGTCGCACCGCGGTACGTGTATACACGTCGCACGCACTAGCTGCGGACAGTCTACACAGTGCTTGGCGTCGCATACGTTGGGGCTTGTGACGTCACGATATCGGTATAGCGGAAATTATACCGATATCGTGACGTCACGATTCTGGGATATCTATTTTTTGGCAGAGCTCGGTTGATGGTGAAACTATTTTATGTCACGTGAACCAACCTTGGCCAATCACTACGAGGATATTTTTTTATCTAGGATATAATAGATATTACACGTAGTGCATGTACAGTACCAGGGAGTTAATACTACATGTATGTTTGCCCATTCACTGTACTCTATTAAAACCAAGGAGCTTCAAAGGGATGCATTTCCTACACATGATTTATAGGCCTTTATGTGCCCTCTCATTTTAAGCCAAGTGCCAAGGTGTAAATCTCAACTACACTACTGTTTGTGTTCCTGCCAAGCAATTGTTCTCAAACAATACAGGCATCAGACTCTCAGCGTCTCAGACTGTCTGTCAGATGACACACACTATTGTTGTGGTGGATGTGGTTGTTGACATTATCTGACTAGTGACTTCATACAGTTGTACTTGCCCTTGACTTTTGTATGGGCCTTCATGGCCTTTTCAGTACTTGAACATGTACAGTAGTGTACCCTCTCCATACACTCTCACCCTACATGTACATACAGTATGTTCAAATTAGGCCACGGGTTTTAAACCAGGGTTGGCCGGTATTTACCGGTAAATACCACCTTGCTATTTTTGACAAAAACGGGAAATACTGGGAAATACTATAACAAAGTTATTTCTTGAAGGATAATAACTCAATAATGTAGAGATTGTTGTTCAGTAAGTTAGATTCAACTCAAAACACAACAAAAAACTAACTTAACTGATGGTGGGAAACTAGGAACTCATCCTGATAGGTTGGACAAATTTTCTTCACAGCCAAATCAATACTAAAAGTAGGAAAATTTTAAAATCACCTGTTTTTATTTTAGAAATTGTTTCCAATCATTTCAGTCTGCAAATATCTGAACCGTTCCATAAGTCCAGAATACTTAAAACAGCATATCCCATAGACAGATATTGATTTTGTCCCTGTATATTCAGCAAGATGAGGGCCGCACCCCACAAAAAAGCTACACGTAACACCTGAATAATGTACAGTGTATTTCTGTACAGTATGTGAAATAACACTGAATTAAATTATCAAACTTGAAAAGAGGTTTTAACAGTCTTTTCATTTGAAATTTATCAGTTCAAGGTTTAATTAATGGCCTTTTTAGTTAACTTTGTAAAACTTCAAGAGTACACTGCTACTAGCTAGGTATCGCCCACGTATTTCCCAGTATTTCCCAGTATTTCCCGGGTATTTCCCAGTATTTCCGGGTATTTCCGGGTATTTCCCAGTATTTCCCGCCTGGGTGGGAAATACAGGTATTTCCCGGGAAATTGCCAACCCTGTTTTAAACTGCAGACCAAAATTGAGGGAGCTGGAGATTTTTCATCTTTGCACAACAATTTCTTACCTATCAAAATTTAGCTCTTGATGAGCTCTTTAAGTTGGTACCTCCCATTTTGTGATAGCATGTTGCATTCTTATTTTATGGACACATTTGTGGAAAATAGGTTCAGGGGAGCCGAGGATATGATATGTAAAAAGTCAGATATAGTAAAATTGAAGCAGTACCATTGATTAAATGATCTAAATAGTTATGTCTTATGTCAAGAGAAATAGTGGAATGAAAACATCAAAATTAATATATCAAAATATTTATTGCATGTTGCACAGTAGTAATTTTTTTTTTCAATTATGTGCAAGTGAAAAATAGCAGAATTTGTGTCATGGACAAAAATTCACCATAAGTGTAACCTCAGAACTCTAAATACGTGAATATACATGTACTGTGATTAGTACTTAATTTTGTTTTTAATAACATTATGGAACCAAATATTACTTGTTGAAATAAGCTTTTGTCAACTTTTTAGGATCAATCTTCAAAATGATAAGAAAATTGTTTATGCGTTTTGCATGTGACGCAGAGATCCCTGCACATCCAAAAAAAAAACTATGGCAGGTATCACAGCAAAAGTATACATTTTTTTACAGCTCTTGAGCTGAGGAATTCAAATATAATGTCTTTTTGGACATAGGATATGATGGAAAGAATGTGTGCTTGTCTCAAGTCAGACATTTTTTTATAACAAAAAATTGTGTTTGAATTGCTCTTCCAATCTTGCACATCACCCTACAGGCCTACCTTACAAACAACCTCATTTTTTTGACTCCTTGTGAAATTTCCCTTCAGAAAATGTACACTTGCCCTATGCTAGGTGGTATATGAAATATTTAATTTCAAAGTCAAATTGGTGCATTTCAAAGCAAAATATTTTCACCGAAAAAGTCCTCAAATCAAAACGCACAGCCATTAACTCTTTTAGCTTTATTAACTGATTTAACTCTTTATTTGCCACAGTAACTTCGAAAGAGAACTTCAGGTTCAATTTGCAGTTTTTTTCACAAACAGCACACTTCTTTCATGCATAGGTGTAAATGACTTGCTGGACCTATGAGAAGGGTAATGCATGGAATAAGAGGATTAAGAAGGATTAGTTGATCCCTAGTCATTGTCTAATGTATTTATTGAGACTAAGCAAATTGGGGAACATTGCAAAGCAAGATTTAACCTGATATGTAGGTTGTGTTTAGGATTTTTTTTTTTAGGGGGGGGGTAGGGTGTGTTACAAGTGGTTGGTCATTTAGAAACTGGCTTATCATTCATGTTTTCTGTTGCTTTGGGGGGTTTTTTAGGCATTCACTTTGTGAATTAATTTGCTGTTTCATTATCAATGTTTTTTTATTTTTATTTATTTATTTTATTATTTAAATTTTGTAGGTGTGCGAGTTAATTACATGTACTTTGTGTACATTATGTACAGTACATATGACCCAAGCAGCAGTGTCTTGAATCTTGATAGACTCAACTGAACAGCGGTCAGCAGCTAAACTTTCATTCAAGTCTTCTTTTCACCTTTACTGTATTTTCAATGTACAATCACGATAAAAACTTTGTTCAAACTTCTAATGGATAAAATAGAATTTCAAATGGTTTAAAAAATACACACATGTACATGTCATGTACACACACACACATAAACCCCATTCAGACAGCCCAAATTCGCCGGCGCTGAGCCGGCTCTGCTACTCCTCCACTTTCTGTCTGAATGGTTTAAGCCGGCGAAAAGGAGTATTAAGTACGCCCGCTCTGAGCCCGCTCTGAAACACCTCCGGAGGTGTTTCAGAGCCGGCGAAAAGGAGTAGCTGATACGCTTCACCTTCTGTCTGAATGAGTTAAGCCGGCTCTGCTACTCCTTGTGCAGCGATGCATGCAAATTTTACCAACATCCGCACCGAAAAACAAAAGCCGATTGCGAGTACATAATATCCACTTCCTGTTCCGGTCTCGCAAGATGAGTAGCGACTCCACCTTTCTGGTTGCTGTGTGAATGGTTTAAGACGGCGAAAAGGCGTAGCAGCTACGCGAATTCTGGTCTATCTGAAGGGGGCCACTGGAGTATTTCAAGACTGCTCTGAGCCGCCGCAGCTACACCTTTTTCTATCTGAATGTGGCTATACACACACACACACACACACAAACATACACACTGTTACATGCATACACAAACACACACACCATCACACATCATGACATGCACACACATAATAAAAAACACACAATAAAAACAAGAAGTTGTCACCATTATAACTTAGTGAAGTCAAATCATGTGAATTTGCTCCTGTCTACATGTAACTCCAAGGTTGCAGGTTTATATCTTCAATAATTATGTCATGTGTTGTATGGTGGCCCCTTTGCGTTACAGGCACCAAAATTATGAATTTTGTCACTTCTTGCATTTAAACCAATATAACTCAAAAAGTAGGCCTACTTATCAGAAACCAACAAAAGTATACATTTTCTGAAAGCTTATACTTCAGAGAATCTCTATCAGTCAAGGTCAAGTTGCTATACAGGGTGTGTAAAAAAAATTAGAGGGTAATATCACAAAAAAGTATAGTTTTGTGATATTGATGACAACTCATTACACTTGTCAGTATTAAGTCATGGCTCAAAATTGATGTTATGTTGTGAAAAAGCACACTTTCAGCTTTAAGAAAATGTATGGTTTTACTACTTTTTGATTTTCAGATGGAGTGATACAGGCTGTGACAAAATATGTTTAAAATTGTGTTGCGATTTGTTACAAAAACATTAATTACACTGACTAAACAAACAATTTATTAAACCTAACTAACAAATTTGAGAGATTAAATAGTAGATTATTGTTGAATAAATGGATCAGTAAAGTGTATTTGATTTCAACCAAGATGTAGCCCTGAAGTGAACATATTTGTGTGTCCTTACATGCAGTACTACATGTATCATGCTTCATAACGTGTACAAGTCAATGGCAAGCACAAGCTACACCAGTCATTAATTAAGTAATTAATGACCTAGAAAACAATTAATTTCATTTTACTTTTGAGAATTGTGAAGTACAACATGTGTCAAGTTAGTCAGATGCATATCGTAACTCCAAGATAGCTTATCTGCTGAAAATAGTAGGAAAAACAAAAGTGTATGGGTGAATTTGCAATTTCTCCATAGAGTTGTACATACTCCTCCTCCGCTTATCCTCCTCAGGTTATCCACCAGATTTACCCTCATTAACATTTTTGCATTTTTCACTAATTAAACAAAGTGTAATGCAAGATTGTTTATCACATTTCAAAAGCAGAGTAATTTTGCTGCAGAATGAGCCCAAATTCATCATAATTGGATGAAGGATAGCTCTGATGTATCAAGTTCAATTAAGAAGAGGACTGAAAAATGTAACGCCACCAGGTATTTGGGGGTCCCACCATACGACACATGACCAGGGAAATACAATGAAATACAATTCCTGAATAATTTCAGATATTGCCAAGGCATTTCCCAAGCATTTTATAGCATTTCCCTGTACCTCCCTACACATCTTGACTACTTCTCAGCATTTCCCAGTATTCCCCGCCTGGGCGGGAAATACTTGAATCACCCGAGAAATAGCCAACCCTGTCTCCTACACCAATTCAAATAACTTTTTATTTTGGGGTAGCTGGTGTACAAATCTGTAACAGCAGCATGAACTAACCAAGAAGCTTCTACTAGTTGGTGATCCGCGTAAACGCAGATCACCATAGAGTTTTATACGAAATCTTTATTCATATTTCTTTCTGGTCATTTTTTGTTCGGCAAATATCTCAACAATGACATCGTTAATAATCTTGTAACTTAGCATAGTTATGTCACATGTTAATAACTCGGCATGGTAATCTGGTCAAGGTGATAGAGCAGCTGTGACGTCATTTATGACGTAAAAAGCCAATAGTTAGACTAAACCTACTTTTGCAATATCTCAAGCCGGCAGTCGAATAAATCAACCAAATGTGGCAAAGGTCAAGTTAAGGTCACGACACAACTTTTGGACCGTACCTCGTGCGCGTGCGCGTCACGACGGGCACGTAAAATGCAAAAATGCTCCAAATCACTTTTTATTGACAGCACTAACGTTATACGTTTCAGGTCATTTGGCTTTGGAGCATTTTGGTGTGAGCGCGTACACGCACGTTTTTTCGCGTGCACAACTTTACCGAGCGAATACCATCGTTTTTTCCATGGTTTCGGATGTCTGACTAAATTCTAACGTTAGATCTAACGTTAGATCTACATCAATTAATTAGAACCCTATCCCGACCACCCAGACCCAAAATATCGCTTACAAGTCCAAAATTGCAAAAAACGTAAATGTGCGCGTATGCGCGCATAGTGAATGGTGGCATTTTTAAATCACTCAGTCATGTCATGATTCGTGTAACGTAGAAAGTAAAAACTAAAAATATAAACCGAGACATCGGAACTTCGGCAGTACGGGCGCACGTCCAATATCGGAGATTATTTCCAATGTCAGAGATTATCTCCGATATCGGAGACTTTTAATGGGGTCATCAAAACTTGGCACAAAGAAAATCTCCGATATCGGAGATTTTTTTTTCCAAGACCAATCCCACCGAGGTCATGGTGGTGTAATTAGATCTGGATTTACATAGAGTCTAATACAAATCATATAATAGATTTATAAGAATAATAATATTGACAATGACAACATTTCATAAACTATGCTGGTAATCGATACCCATCAGCAAACTTTAGCTATCGGACATACGCCTGCGCAAAATGTAAACAATCGATCATAACTGGGTAAGAAGACGCGTGAATTTTCAAAGTAGACGGTCATGTGGCTAAAATCCGCTCAGATTTCTGAATATTCACATTCGGCCTAAGTTGCGATAACAATGATTCGCCTTTGCTGGGCGCCCAAAGGTAAATAACAAAAAAAGTCATCCAATATTGGAGACTATCTCCAAATTGGGAGAGCCAGAAAAAGGTCTCCGATATCGAGAGTCTCTCCGAAATTGGAGCAAGAATCTCCGATTATCGTGGCGCCAGTACTGTTCGGATCGAAGAAACCTCTCCATTTATCCAGACGGCGGTAATCTACAACAATTGTGTGCCATGCAGGTTCAGTACAATTTCCAGTATGATTACAGAAAGGTTACAAGGATAAATATGTTCTCAATTCCGAGAAAAGTTTCTTAAACTGAGGAGCTTACTCTTAGTCTTTTGCTGTGATAAAAATACACAGCCCGCACGCTTCGCAGTAACGTTAGAAGTCTAACGTTAAACTCTAATTAATTAGACCCTACCTCTCTCCAAATGTAACCGGCAAAGTGGGATCTTCTCCTGCTGTAGAATCCATCATGCTTGGATTATCAGCCATATTTCTGCCCAGAGCACCAACGTATTCTAATCGGCTGGTTTAACCGTCTCCAGTGTAAACCACTAACTTAGCACTGACGTTGTTCTCGACGACGGGGCGAATCCACGTACGGTATGCATCTATTTGTTTACCGCCATGATGATTCAAGTAACGAACATTTTCGAAGAGCATACATGTATGCAGTGGCATGTTTATTTTACAATTCCAGCATGCATGCTACGCGCTGGCGCTTTATTGTGATGGGAAGCAGCGAATTCTACGAGTCGCTCGAGCTTCGGAGGTCCAATTTCCAATGTCTAGCTGACTTTCGTCAAGTGCAAGCAATAGTGGCGCAACTCGAATTCTTGTATTCTATCGAAATACATAATTTGGATGATTATTTAATATTTTTAATAGAATTGAAGTGACATCACTGATGTGTAAAGTTGTTAAAACAGGACCATCGTACCTTTTGAATTAAGAGAATCTTAGGGATTGTTTTCCGTCCAAATTTTGAAAAAAATAACAAATTCTGAAACCAAGTCGAGAAGGCCGCAATCGGCTTTTTAACTCACCATTTTTAAACTTTTTTTCACGGCCTAATGAGGTTGGGGAAGACAAAGACCCAATATATGGGTAGAAAGTGCCACCCCACCCCCCCCAAAAAAAAAACACGTGATGGTTTGAATATGAAAGACTTGGGGGGGGGTTACCCTCAACTAAAATACCCTGTCTAATTTGAGCGGCACTGCAATGTATCTGCGTATATCTTGGACCTGTAATACCTCTGTTCCATGCAGTAAAATGAGAGAAATTTTGGAGTAAACAAAACATGTGGATGAGTAATTGTAATGAAGTTACAAAATAGTGAACATTCAATTCAATTCAATATTGTTATTGTTCATAAGACTCCATTTAAAGCCACAGGCTAACAAAAAATAGTTTAAAAGAATCCTCCATAATAGTGGCTAGAATGTCTTTGATATGGTCTCAAAATGAAGCCCTGAAAAAATGTATTTTAAAATGATGATTTAGTGCTTCAAAAAAGTGAAAATCTGTACAAGCACTCAATTAAGTTAACCGCATTCACCCATTTCCTCACTTAAAGGCAGTGGATCTCATTTGCAAACATCCCTGCAGACCTAGGCCTATTGATGAAGGGCATGTTTGTGAAATCTGGGGGTCAGTATAGTTACCTAGAATTTGAAAAATGCGAAAGAAAAACAATAGCCGTTTAGTGTACGTTCTATGGTAGGATTTTTTTTCTCGCGAGAAAAAATTCAAATCAGAGACTATAACGGTCACTATATAATTCCACTAAAACTGAGTTTCTAGCTCCTATGCAGGCTTTCAAGTGCACCATGGTGAAAAAGTAGGAGAAAAATAGAAGCTAAATTTAGGAAAAAGTAGGAGAAAAGTATGATATACAGAGCTAAAAGTATAAGAGAAAAGTAGGACTGTGAATACCTGAAATGACTATACTCACTACTCCAGCATTTTATATGATCAATAGCATTTTTTTCCCCGCGGGAAATGACTGCTCACTACTCCAGCATTTTATATGATCAACAGCATTTTTTTATGGTTTTTACAAAAAAAAAAGTAGGAGAAAGTAGGAGTTTTGGGGGGAAAAGTAGGATAAGTAGGAGGAGAGTAAAAAAAAAGTAGGAAAAGTATATAAGCGCTTGAAAGCCTCACATGTAAAGGTTCCCAGAAGGCATTTTCTTCTAAATGCCATTGTTTTTACACAATGTTTATTTTTAGGCATGCATAAGAGATCCTGTGCCTTTAAGCTATTTCATCTTCCACCCGAGTAAAAATTGTTGATTCATGCATATCTTGCCAGTGGCAGCACAACTTTCCAAACTTTTGTATTCTTGGGTGTTTATTACATATAGCTCAGTTATCAAAGTTTGACCTTTTTTTTAAACTGACGCTCCACAACGTTAGCTCAATACTTTAAAAACAGAAAGGAAATTTAGTGTATACTATAATAATGTTGCCCTCTACTAGAAAAAAAATTATATTAGGTTTTCCCGGCCATTTTCGTCACCCGTTTGTATGGGAGATTTTGTCGACTTTGATTCAGTTTCGTCTCGCGGAGAGCGGGAAGTGTAAATGCTGTTTTCAGTTTAGTCATTTGCCCATTTGGCAGCAGATTTCAAATATTTTAAATTCAGAATGGTCAATTGTCATTATGATTCGTCCCAGCTAGCGACCGACCGAAAGATGTAAATTCGTCTTTGTTCAAGAATATTCATACAATTTTCGTCCCAATTGGCCCTATAAAGGTGGTAATGCTCTGTCTTTGTGTTTAGCTGTAGGCCTAGTGTGTTTTCATAATGCCGTTTCGCGCGATATGTCCGCAACGCAAAAAGCTTTCGCCGCGATGTTTCATGACTTTTTTTTCCTCCGACTCAGAGTCTCCAGCATCTTTTAAGACCAAATTTGCGACGCCCTGGTACGCGGTTCCGAAGATACACATAATTTTGTAAATGCTTGTCACACCAAAAATTGCTCCAAAACGGGATTTTTTGTGTCCAATATCAATACAAATTGTGAATATTTTTGCTTTTACTGATTCAAATTACTTAATTTTATGCTATTTGTGATTGCGTAAGTGTCACCGACAAATTTCATCGAAAAAACAATGAAAAACAAAAGGTCGAAAAAACAAAGAAACATAAGAAATTGCAAAACAATAAAATACATTAGAATTTGATTCTAATTTCGCATTTTTTTCAGAAGAACACCACAAAGGGTCTCTACACGGGTCTCGACCAAGAATTAGCACATTTGGAGCTTTAATTAGTGAGTTAGAGCAAAAAGTATGATTTAACAGATTAATTATGCATAAATTAGCATACTATAAACAATTGTCAAGAAAAAATAACAATACAAAATATAGATTAAAGGTCGCCGGCGACATGCGTGCCAATTTTCGTCGCGATCGCGCGGTCGACGGCCGAGATCTGAAGGGGGGGGGGGGCCTGTGACTGCCCCCCCCCCAGCCATAATGATCTCCCAAAGTACCCCGGCAGAGATAGGGTTAAGTTTTCGTGAAATGAAAGTTTTTCATGTAGGCCTAATTTATCATGTTTGGCAGGATGACTGCCATAACGATCGCACATAAAGAAGGGGGGAGGGGCACTGCCATTGCAAGGTGTTCACCATGTGCACGTGTAGAAAAAAAAACGCGTAAAAGGGTTGTTTTTCACGCGAGTGGGCGATGCACGCGCGTACACGGTACAGGTATCAAAATCGCCAAAATGGGGGGGGGGGGGGCCGGGGGGGGGGGCCCGGGGGGAGGTATACTTTTGAGAGGGCTATTTGAAAAGGGTATCTTTTCAGATATAAATACCAGTCTTGTTTAGGGCATTCTTTTATTCTAAGATCGAAGGATAGGCCTATTCACTTGTTCCGTTTTGAAAGTCCACCTTGTAATGACAGTCTCCCCACCCCCGAATGTAAGAACTTGAACTAGCTCACCATAGGCTATAGCCCGTTTTAGAAGGATTTTAAAAATTCTTCAAGCCGCTAGCGGTTCTAGGGTAAAATCTTAGGAGGAGTAAAATCCGTTGGGAAAATTGTTTTTTATTTTACCAATATAGCCAAATTGCAAGCCAAACAACATCCGACAAGCGTGGGGAGGGCGCCGACGAAAACGCTTTTTTTTTTGCCAGTTACAAACGTTTTTCTTTT